>MEJB01000010.1:1984517-2082017 GCA_001752375.1 Rhazya stricta | reverse complement strand
TTAGTACCAGTTCATGTGTTCTTTTGGGTTTTTGCTCTATTTCCCTATCCTTTTCTGATTCTCTCATTAGATGACTGTTTATTTTGTCCTTCCGCGCGTATGACTTTAACAGAATTTATTATTACATTCTTTCAACCTGAAAGCACAATCCAATTTTGCATCTTTCACTTTTTTAAAGGTATCAAGTGAAATATTAATATTATTATTATTATTATCATCTTGAGAAAACCACATAAAAAATGCATTCAAGTATCCCATTTTCAAAGGAAACACAATTAAYCAATGCCTTTATGTCTAATCCTATGCAGACGCATTGGTTAAATGAGTTCACATTTATTTTGTCTAATGACGGATTTGGCTGTTGTGCTTCCATCCAAAACATGTTTTTTCTTGTCAATTAGTCTTCAAAGTTGCATGTGATATTTACATTACTGTAATTGAGACTAATACTATTTAAAAACACCGAAAATTATCATGTCACAAGATAAACATAGGAAAATTGGTCAAAACGTTTTAATTGAAAATCACAGCATCACCATAGATTACCCAAATGCAAAAAGAAAGATGTCTATAAATACAGCCAATTGATGAAACATGAATAGTTGACAGTCCTTGGTCTTCTTTTTAGAGCCAAACAGCTCTTGGCTTTCTTTTTAATCCCTTTTGAGTTTTGGCTTTAATACGATTATTAAGTACTCATTACACAATTATACGCTAATTCAAATTCACCACAGTTCAAACAATTAATCAAGAGAGTGATGCAAGAGAAGATAAAAGGAGTTCCTTTTTAACTCACTACTGTTCAAACAATTGATCAAGAGAATGATCGAAGAGAAGAATAAGGGAGTTCCTTTTTAACTGAAGGAGACAAAGGAAGGATAGTGATGTTCATGATGCCAACCCATGAATGGTCCAATTTTTGCGCTGAGGCATACGAAGAAATCATCACTCTTCAGAGAGAGTGAGCTTGTGGCAAAATGATTTAAGGGCCAGGTTGATATTAAATCTAAGAGTCAACCCATAATTTCTGTCGTAAAATTATCCTAAATATCAGACATCTGAAGTTGTAGCTAAGCGAGAATCGGATTTTGATACCCCAAAGAACTGGGCACTCATGGGCAAAATAAGGCAAAATAAGGGTTAATAAATAGATCTGGAAATTGATGCTTTTTTGGCTCCTCACTTCCGGCCGGCCCTTGTAGCACAGATAGAGGATTAAGGAAAGGGGACGAAGACCTGACTTCTTTTAAAAGAAGGAAAAAGAGGATTATTTTTCCACACATACCGTTACCTAAGTAGAATACACAGAGGAGGAGCTTAAACTTTGTATCACCGAGGAACTGCTTTATGCAGCGGTGGAGGAGAGGCGACGGCCATTATAGACTCCTCTGTTTGCTTCCTTCACCTTCGCGGGGTAATAACTGGAAAAGGCATGATAATCTGTCCTTGTACAGTGTTCTGCGGTATTCACTATCATATACTCTGTTCATTGTCTGAAAAAATTGAAAAACTAAAGACGCTTGAAAGGTTAGCGTTTTGTCTTAGGAAGACGGTAGCCTTAAAGCCAAAAACTCAAAGCCAAGGGCTGCTTCGCTCTAAAATGGAGAGCAAAACTATCAAAAAACACCCAGAATAGACGTACTGTGTGCTCAATATATCCATTTCGTAAGCAGAACAATTCTTTTTTCTATTATTACTCACTTTATAATAATTCTCATATTTTCGAGAAAATTAAAATTTTGATAATCTATGTCACATAGAATCATTGTACTTTGAAGATAGCTCCACTGGTTTCCCTTCAAATTCGACTCATAATGAACAAAGTTGAATGGTGCGACCCTTCAAAACAAATAATTTGCAACAATATAAAAAGAATCTCCCTGATATATTTTGCAGTAGCATATCTCAGAGTAGATAACATGAACAATATCAGAAGGATGCCAACTCTGCTCACGACAAAATGTGAAAGCACGTGAACAAGAAATTTCAAATACTAACAATTTTTTGACTAATTTTGATCGTATAAATCTTGTTATCCCTTCAATATCAAATGGAGACTTTATATTGTATAGACCAAGCCATATTCACGAGACTTCGTTCCCAAATTGAAATATTTCTTCTGGAAATAGATGTCTATGATTAGTTACTTTCTCACAGTGTTTAGCATATCTGACAAGTTTTACTGACACATGTCAATCATTGCTTACATGAACAACTCTCATCCCTCCTCCATGACATTATTCGATAATTCAAATAAATTAATTGTTATGCAACTGCACCTGTTCACGACTTATTTCATTCGACCAAAATGCAGCTTGATTTTATCCATAATTGCTGTCTCGGGTGTCGGCCTGTGAGCCGAAGATCTCTGTCTCGTCGACCATTCTAATTCCTAACCTGGAGGATGGCTTGAGAAAGCTCGCCCCGCTAAAATTCTCTTTTCTTAATCTCAACGCCATCCTATATATACCTCTGTCAAGTCTCTATTTTTTAACTTGACATTGAAATTAGCCTTAATATATGATATAGACAATGTAAGCGTACCATAAAAGGTCAGTACTACTCTCTCATTCGGGACAGTTTACTTAATATACCCTTATGGCTATCTGAAATTCAGAACATTTCTCTTTGAAGCACCACATGATGTCTCAATAATTGCAGAAATCATCTCCAATTCTGCAATGACTTCATCTACAATGACATACGCTAGCAAGCGTACATGGTTGTCTACATTCCAAATTCTAGTAATTGAGAGAAATCCTTGATCAGCCTTCTCAAATGAGTACCATCAAGTGAAATCACTGGCTAACAATGCTCGAAAACCTATTTTAGATGTCTGATTGTCCGAAATAGCCAATCAAATATCTTCACATCATCCTGCAAATCATGCTTTCACTTGAAAATGATCTCTAGATTTTAATATTTCAATATCTGCATATATGCCAATAGAATTTGAAAAGTTGTAGCATAAACTTGTTCAATGAACATCATGAGCGCCTTCCACCCCTTTCTGTAAGAACAACCCTACTCAAACATTTTTTAACTTCGTCAATCACAATGCTATCATATATTTTCGGAGCGTCCCTAACCAAGAATGTGTCGATTGGCTAAATTCTGATGGTTGGTGTTCACGACCTGGAGAAGACATTTGTGAACCCTATTGAATATAGTAATTTCCCATTTATGGCTAGTTCTACTCGAAATGAACATATATACCATTTATGCAAATTTTGATTGGTTGAATTCTCGTAACAAACAATCCACATGTTAAGTTAGCTCTTTATAACCTTAAATTCATGGCCTCTTTAAAGTGTCTATTGATTGATTGCATAAATGGTTGGATTCTTATTTTGAAACCTGTGCAACCTCAAATTATCCTTGTTTTTGACCACCAATCAATTCGGAAATTGACATATCAACTGGCAACTGCTCACTTGAACCCATATCTTGAAATGATCCATAAGTTTCAAAAGAATACCGAGTGTTGGATGTCTTATCTACACTGAATGTAGGACTTGTAGCATGTTAGATGGTGGATCATCTTAGTTATTGCCATCATTAGAAGTTTCCACTAGATCAACATCATATTTTGTAGTTAACCATTGATTGATGTCGATAAAAGTGAATTCGTGGTTGCAGCACCTTTGATTATTGATGGCTTCCCTACAACAATCTCTATGAAAATTGTGATGTGATGTAAAGTTAAATCATGCAAAAATGGTGATGCCAGTGATCTTGGTGGAAAAAACTAATAGTCTAATCTAGTCCCTCAATCACTGGACTAAGTGAATTATTACTTTGGATGAATGATGGTTGACCTACAAGTTGTCCGAAGACCTTGGAGCGTGTGTTTTTTTTTTTTTTTTTGCATCTCCAAAAGCAGCTATTTCAAAGAATTGTTGGGTGAAGGATCCCTGGCGATCTATGAGTGATGTTATCAAGGATGTGGTTGTTCTTTTTAGTTTAGCAACAGAAGGTAGAGGCCGGAGATGGCGGCTTTGATGTTAGCTGGATGGTAGGTACTTGTTGGAGTAAAAGTCCACAGAATGATGCAAAGATGGTGGTTGTGGTGATGGAGCTTTTTATGGAGATGAAAGTGGTTATGGACAGAGGTGGTGGCCGGAGATGGTAGGGGAAAATGAAGAGTAACTGACAAAAATGGCCCATTCCATTAGGAATTAATGAAGATTTTTTATGCAAGTATTAATGAATTTTTAAAGTTAGAGGCAAAAACAGAAAAAGAAATAGGAATGTTTGAGGTCATTGCTCGTTGTTTGCAATAATGAAACCTCCTTTAGAAACTACAATAGATATCTTGACTTAAAAAGAAGTATTAAAGAAACTCTCATATGTTCAATGAATAAATCTCATAARTGATTCTGTAAAAAGTGATTTTCATTACTTTATTCTGCCTATGAATTGTTACATATATAACACATGATTAGCTAGATAACAGAATAATTACAAAAACCTATTAAACATAATTACAAACATCTACTAAAGCTAATTAGAATAGGGTTAAAGATTGACTCAGATATCCTTAATTGTTGGACGTGGTGATGTTGCTTGATTGTGGTGACCAATATTAGGAATTGATTGAAATTCTCTAAAATTCCCCCTCAAAGTTGGAGCTGCAGGCCAGACAAGTTTGTTTGAAAAAGTAAGTGATGGGACTTGGGTAAAGGTTTGGTAAGTAAGTCAACCAACTAATATCTAGAGGGAATAAAACTGGCCCATTGACTTTCAAGTGCTATTTTCTCACGTATAAAATGGTAGTCAAGCTCTATATGTTTGGTATGACTGTAAAAAATAGAATTTGATGCCATGTATATAGCAATCAGGCTGTCATAATGCAGCAAAGAATGGAACCTGAAGATTGGCACCAAGTTCACAGAGAAAGGGATCGATACTCAAATTCTAAACTTGAACAAACGGTTGTTGGCTGCTTTTTGAAACACAGGGAGACTAAGTTGCTGCCTAATAAATAAGATACGCGAAAAAGGAGCACTCAGTGTCTGAACAACTTGCCCAACCAGCATCAGCATAGGCAACTAGATGAGTAGGATGACATTGAGGACCAAACAGTAAACCATGATCAATAGTACCTTTAATCTAGTGCAAGATGCCCTTACATCAACAAGATATGAGTGGTGAGGCTGACTCGTTAACTAAGAAATAGAGTTAACTGCAAAAGCAATGTCAGGATGAGTGATGGTGAGGTATTTCAAGACGCCAACAGTTTCCCAAAAATCTTTAGGATTGGATAGTAGATCCCAATCAGAAGCAGTGAGGCTGACTTTGGCTGAGAGAGGGGGGCTAACATGTTCGTTCAGCAATATGTCATGCTTTTTCAATAAATTATGAGCACAGTGAAGCTAGCGGATATGAATACCACCTTGTGTGAAAGTGACCTATAAGCATAGAAAGTGAAGGGGGACAAGATCTTTAATGTCAAAGCTATGACCCAAGGCATCAATGAAATTTTGGAGCAATCTATCATCACTATCAACGATGATAATGTCATCACACACAAAAGACAATAAATATTATGAGATCCATGGCGAAAGAAAAAAAAGGATGAATCTGCCACACTCTGCCAAAAAACTAATGAATAACAGAAAAATTTTCATACTGTGAAACCAAGGAGCCTACTTGAGATCATAAATAGTTTTGTAAAGCTTGCAAACATAGGATGGACGAGTCAGATCAACAAACCTTGGAGGGCAGTTTCTTTTGAGTAGACCATGGAGGAAGGCATGTTTAATATCTAATTTCTTGAGAGACCAACCTCTAAAGATGACAACAAATAAGATATTATGAATAGTAGCTGGGTTTGTAACAAGACTGAAAGTCTCGGCATAATCAATACCATGATGTTGATGGAAGCCCTTGGTGAAGAGGTGAGCTTTGCCATGCTCAATTGTGCCATCTGGATTGTGTTTGACTCGAAAAACACATTTGCATCAGTAGTTAGGCCTACCAATCGGACTCTAGGAGCTGAGCTTGATTAAGCCCAAGCCCAACCTACAATAAATTTTCAAGGCTCAAGCCCGAGCTCAGCCCACCATGTCTCACAAGTATTAAGCTCACACTTAGCATGAAATTTTTTTTATTTTTTTAATATTATTTTATTACAAGTCCGATATATTTATGTATAAGAGAATAGTAATGAAGCTTTCTTTTATTTATATATACAAAAATACAAAAAGGAAGAAGAAATGCAAACAAGAAACATCCTTCACACAATCACACTTCACAAATACATACACTTGAGTAAAATATCCTCTTGCCATCATTAAAGCCTACACAAATCACACTTCAAAGAAGTGCAAATATAAATAAGAGTTCACAAATCCATAAATACATAAATTTATAAATATAATAAATCCATAGACCATAAACATGTAAACTCAAAAAGTTTCGCATTCACAAAACTATAACGATTTGACATTCACAAATGAGGTTCAGCTTCTCTTGAATCTTGACATTCACAAATCCAAAAATCCTGCTAAGAACATTTCACAAAATAAGGTTTAGCTTAGCTAAGTTTATTTCACTCATAGAATAAAAGCCCATAAAAGTTTGGCAAGTAAATCAATTGTAAAAACTATACCTATCAAAGAAGATAACACTTGCAAAAAGTAAGTATTCTTCCACATATCTTAACTTTTTATGTTTATATTTATAGCTACAAAAACATGAAAATAAAATGAATATAAGATAACTACATTCAACAATCATACATTAATAACAAAAGCACAAACTTAAATACTTACAAGAAAATGCATAATCAAATTCCTCGTCGTAATCAATCTCTTTTGGAGAACTTCTAATCCGATCTTGATCACAAGCTAATGTTGCAACTGTAGAAGGGAGAAGTGAACTACAAAGTTTGTTAAAACCTCGTTCTCTCCTGCTAAAAGTACTCTCATATGCAATTGACAGGAATACCTAGTATGTCTCTTGCCATCATAGACCAAACAGAAAACTTAAGTGCATTTGATTTTCGATACCCCAAGATATCAAATCCATCATCATCTTCCCCTATCCTTTGCAGATGTAGTTTTCCTCCAAATAAACATCTAACTCACTTTTAATTTGCACCTTATCTTCTTCTTTATTGAATCGTAAAAATCCATGAATTCCAAGTTGAATGACACATTACTGCTACGCACCTCCTTGTTCAAACTTTTCTCCTTTTCCAAGACCTTTTCTTGTTGGTAAGATGTTTAATAGATCACCAAATATTCACCAAAGATAGAACGGAGCTCATTTTCAAAACAATCCACATTACTCATCATCAAAGAAGACTCATAGATTCCATTACAATAATATTTTAAGTATTTAAGCTTATATCTAGGGTCTAAAATCAAAAAAACAGAGAGTAACATATTTGACTCTTTTTCCAATCAATATTTCTCAAACTTAACAAGCATTTTGTGGCCCTTTTTCCAATCAAACTTGTTTAATTTTTGCTTGATTCTTGCATAAACAAAGAATACGTTAAACTTCCCAAAATAACAAATTTAATGTGTAATAATGGTTGCCAGAAAATATATTAGTGGCAATGTAAAATGCTTCTAGGAATTTATGAATAATTTCAGCCTTCTCTCAATCTTTAGACAATGGTGGATCTTTAAACTCAAATCACAAGATTTCGTTCGATCATAAGCCTTTCTATCATACAATAAAGATCCAAGCATCAAATATGTCTAGTGCAAACATCTAGAACCAACATTTTACCTCTAGGTTTGCATTCTTGTTCAGCATATTGAAGAAATTTAATTTTCCTTTGGGATATGCTTTCACATACTTTACTGCATTATGGACTCTTTGAACACGTTGCTTAATTTCTTCCAGACCTTCCTGAACAACCAAATTCAGTACATGACCCCAACAACAAACTTGCAAATGTTTACCTCAGCTAACAACATTTCTCTAGAAGAATAATGCTCCAGAAGGAATTTATCAATCACAATTTGTTAAATGGTTATGAATTGTGATTGTGCGAATTTTATCAATATTCCATACCAATAAATAGTTAATAATTAAATCACTAAGATTTTTGGCAATTGCCTTAACAGGAACTAAAATAAAGTTGATAATTTTTTTCTATAGCACCCACTTTTTGTCAATCAAGTAAGTTATAAAAGCTAAAAGGGAAAGTTATTATTTTGAAGTTCAAGTATCAGTTGTCAAACAAACTCTAGGATTACAATTTAAAAGAAAATTCATCAACTTATTTTTCTCTACTTGATAATATTTCATGCGAAATCATTTCTCAATGTATTCCTAGAAACAAACTTAACCTTTTAAACCCCATATGTACTTTCAAAAAATAAGATCTTCAACAAAAATAAAGCGACTCTTTAACAACTATAAGCTCAATCATATCCTTCCTAGTATATTCGTGATCAAATTTATACACAATACTAGAACTTTCCTCGAAATTACCCTATGCAAAGCTCAAGGTGGACTAGCCTTTTGCTTCTTTCTTTGTCCACTCTTTCTTGAAAAGTGGGCATAATCCGTCATCTATGTGTCAACTCAAGTTAGTGGTTCCACCTTTACTAGCACAAATGAACGTCTTTTTGTGCATATGCAATGGCATGGATTTTTTTAGATTTCTTGTAAAATGGATCCAAGCTTTCAACCTTAGCTTCACCTCCCTCTTCCTTTTCTAGCCATTGTCATCTTCTAGGATGACACCACCCGTATCCACTGCYATAAGAGTGATAATAATAGGATTTTCTCCATTGTTTGCATCTGACATCTAAGTAATACAATTAAATCATTTTTTGACTATTGTCATCTTGTAGGATGACACCACCCACATCCATTGCTATAACAGTGATAATAATAAGATTTTCTCTATTATTTGCATTTGCATCTAACATCTAAGTAATACAATTAATTCATTGTATCAACTATGTTGGAAAAAAAAATATAAACCATTGCTCATAAGAATTTAGTAAACTCATAATTCTAAGACTAAATTAGCATATCTTTGAATTTCTCATTTTTCAATTCTAAGAATGTTCGAATGGTTCTTTTGTTATTAAAAACTTTTGGCAATGTTTGGTATTCAGAGTTCTAGATGAGTCCTTTCCTTGCTTGTGCAAATACAAAAAGCTCTTTATGCTCATCAAATAAGTCTAAGCAAAAGACGATACACTGGCATCCATGTGTCAACACAATTTAATAATCATAGTTTCAGCTCTAAGGATCGAAACAAGAAGATCAAAATGGCTTTGGGAATATCCTTTTATTTCAATATGGCACAAACTATCTAAGCATGTATCCAAAAGATAATCTTCTGATTAGGCCAAAGATTATGTTTTCTTATTTCAAGTACTACTTTTTCCTTTATTGTCCTTTTCCCAGGTTTGATTCATCTATCCCCTTATGTTCAAGAAACTAATTGGACAAAAGGGTTCTTCAAGTAAAGTTTAGTGATTAGGCACAACTTACATAAGTGATGAGGACCAGACAAAATATTAGTGACTTTTCAAATTAAATAAAGGTTTTAACACTTCTGTAATCATGTTGCAGAACATCAACTTCATAATCGAAATATTTTTTCAATTAATCATTCAAAAAAGCCCTTTGTCTCTTATTTTTTCTAATGTTTTTGACCTAAAATCTGTTCTTTGCATTAGCATACCAATTATCAATTTGAATAAAAAAATAGAATATATTTTATTCAAATATTCTTCCTATGTTATCTTGCTTGGCAACGAAACTAACCTGAAATATTATATTGAACAAACAACCTAAAAAGTTATCCTAACTAGCTGAGATTTTACTTTCATATGATATAATGTGAGAAGAATAATTAAAGTGCTCTTGCAAACATATGCTGAAAATATCTTTTCAGCAAGAACAACAAAAAGGAAAGAAATATGCAAAGACACAAAAAGAAATTTCAACATCCATGTCTATGTCAAATAACCAACTTAACATACCTACTAGTGTAGTAATTCACTAATTCTTGCGTCTACTAGTATATAGATAGAGTAATTCAAGTCTTTCTTTTCTTTCCCATACTGGAAAAAGAAACATGGATCAATTTTGATTTAACAGAGCTTTACAAATTACATAGAATAGAAGAATTATAGAAATTGAAGAACAAGAAAAGAACAAAAGAAGAATTATGGACATTAAAAAAATGAAAAACAAAACACAAGTAGGTATGAAAAACAAAACAGGAAAAGAACAGAAGAAGAAACCTTGTGAGTTGGTGGCACCAAGAAGTGAGCTGACGGCAGCACCAAGAGGTGGGGCGATGGGGCGGTGGCGCATAAAGGATTGGATAAAAGGCTATGGCCGATGGTGGCACAGACAGCACAGGTGCAGTTCTAGAGGGTAGGTCCTTCGCTTTTAGGGTTTTCTTTTTTAAGTTTAGGCTTTTAAATTCTTTAACTCCTTTTTGCTTTTAGTTTTTATTTTACTTTTACAATATTAAATTTTATATATATATATCCCTTTTTCTTTTAGTTTTTGTTTTACTTTTATAATTTTAAGTTATAAATATATATATATATATATTATGTCGGGTCTGGCTTAAACGGGCTCAACTAACATAAGCTCAACCTGAAATAAATCCGGCAGGCCTAAACTCATTGACAGTCTTACCAACAGTTTTTTGAGATGGGGAAGGTACCACTAAAGTCCAAGTCTGACTCTTCAAGAGGGCATTTATTTGGTTTGCCATTACAGCACACCACGCTGCGTGCTTGGAGGCCTGAGTGTAACAGGTGGCTTTTGTGGTTGCAAGAATGTGTAGGAGAGCACGAGAAGAGGATGGCGAATCTTGCCTACACCAAAACTTCTTCTGTACCGTCACAAGAGCAAGTCACCATTGGATTTTGTGGAGGTGAGAGAGTCCTGTAGTTTTGGTAGACAGAGATGGCACTGTTGTAGTAGCATTAGGTTGTAGAGGCTACATGGAAGGTGGAGGAAGTGACACTGAATTTTTGGGTGCAGCATCAGGGATGACAACCCGGGCTGGAGCCTATAAGCGAGCAGTTGTCGAACCTCGGTGATAGGTGATGAAGGGCGATGATGGTGTAGGTAGGTTTCGTGTCTGTAAGTTTGGGAGAGAATTGTCATCAATGTACGTTGGCTTGCTTGGGTTAAGCAGAGATGGACATTAGGCCTGCATTATAAGGCCTTGATGAGTCAGTTTGGAATGGGAAGTGGAATGCTGATATGGACAAATTCAGCTAGGCCATCATCCGGAATGGATTGAACCTGCAAATTCTTGTACTAAAAATTTGCTTCATTAAATAAAACATCCCTAGACACAAACTCATCAGGTAGATGGATCAAGACAACGATACCCTTTGTCGTGACAATTATAAGTTAAACAGACACATGTTATGCTAAAGCTCGACAACTTATTAGAGATATATGATCCAAGATAAGGATAAGAAGAGCACCAAAAATATGGAGTTAGGAGTAAGAGGATGGGTTACAAAGAAACGATTGCGAGGAGTGCCCCAGTAGAGAGTATGAGGTGGAAAGCAATTAATGAGATGGACTGAAGTCAAATCCATTTGAAAACACAAAGATTTTGTTCAAATCCATTTCAACCCAAAGATTTTGTTGGGCATTGGATGTCAAAATGAGATTGCAAGTTATGGTAGCAATATGGCGATGTTTTCTTTCGATAAACCTTTTTTGTTGAGGTGTACGAGGATAAGAAAAGTGTTATTAAATGCCCAAAGTTTTACAATAATGAGAAAGGCATTAGTGGTGTATCATGTCTCAATGTCACTTTGAAGGATTTTAACACTTCTGAAAATTTTTTTTTTTTTTATCATAGTAACAAGTGTTTAAAAATGAGTGATAGCCTTACTTTTCGGGCACATAGGGAAAATTCAAGTATAATGAGTGAATTCAGCTGTCAATAATACTTAAATACTTGAAGTCGGTAACAGAAGTAGTAGATGATTGTCATGTATCACTATGAATGACTTAAAAAGGTGTACAAGCAATTACTTTATTTGAAGGAAAATGTAATTTATGTGATTTCCTTCGTGCAAAATTAGAACAAAATAAATTAAAAGATAACATTGAACTAATAGTATAACTTAAACAAGAAAGAACATGAGAGGATTGATGACCCAAACAATTGTGCTAGACGGAAGAGTAAATAGAAGCAAGAGTTTGAGGAGGACTGGAGATGTCGGAAAGATTGAGTGGATAGAGACTACTTTTACATAGGCCCTGAAACAAAAAGCGTCTAGTCCGTAAGTAATAAATTTGATAATAGTAGGGAGAAAATATCAAGACAAGGTTATCCTTTGTGAAATGTGCTACCAAAAAGAGATTTTGACATATAGAAGGAATATGAAAAGATGTTATTTAAGGAAAATATAGAGGAGCCTAAGGACGAAAGGATGCCACCAGTATGAGAAATGAGAATGGAATCCTCGTTCTCCATATAGACATTGTATGTGCCTTCCAAATTTTGTGAATTTTGGGTGGGTATGATAGTGATGTGATGAGTTGCTCCAATATTCAACCTATTAGGATGGGTAGCAAAATGAGCACCAGCGAAAAGTTTAATGGTTCATGGACTAGAGAACCTATGAGGGCAGTGATTGAGCCTGTGTTGATTCGACAATTTGGGCACCATTGAGAATATGAGCCCAAAATGTCGTTATTTTGTGAAGACCAGGCAGGAGAAGAGAAAGGAGTGAAAGAGGCCTACACTGGGGACATAGCACTGCCTACGAAGGACACTAGTGGCTGCCCTAGAGAGTGAGAGGATAAATGTTGTTGTTGTTTAAAATTTCGCTAGCTAGAATTCCGACCAGAGAAGTTGCGAACAAAATTAAAAAAACATCCAAAGAAGTTATGATTGTCACGTTGAGATGAGGTCTGATTGAAAAAGTTGGTGTATGTGCTAAGGTCAGAAGACCATTCTTGTTGTGCATCAAATGCCAAGAATCTTGCATGTAGCTTAGAGAAATCTGGAAGCATCTGTGTTGAAAGTGCAGTGCACAACATAATATAGTTTTGTCCAAGGTCGTGAAGTATAGCAACAACAAGATTAGAGTCATCAATAGGTTTATTAATGGAGGCTAAGGAATCAACAATGCGCTTAGCCTCTTCGAGATAAGCATCCACAGATTGAGATCCCTTTTTGAGGTCAAAGAGTTGCAATTTAAAACTAGCACTTGTCTCCGAATTTTGAGATAATTAAGTAGCGAGGCAATATTTGCTTAGATGTGTCACAGGCAATAGTCAGGCAAATTGACACTCTCATTTAACGATGAGATAATAATGCTCATGATTTGCTAATCGGTTTGAACCACTTCGTCTATGCTGGATTGGGGATGATTCTAGTTGTACTATCCTCACCAGAACTGATAGTGGCAGGGGGTGCTGGTGTTTTTTCCACCAACATATCCCATGAGATCTGAACCATTGAGGAAAGGCTTCATTGGACAGAGTCAGGCTAGGAAGTTGGTCTTATTAAGCTTGAGGAATTGTGATGTACTTTGAAACATAGAAGATGATGAATTTGCTAGGAGAAAGTAATAGAGAGGAGAGAGGGAGCATAATAGAAGAAAAGAAGCTGATGAGACCCTAGAACCTTATCTTATACCATGTAAAAAGGTGATTTTCACTCCTTTATTTTGCCTATGAATCTTACCGATGTAACATTTGATTAGCTAGATAACAGGATAATTACAAGGACCTATTAAAGATAATTACAAATATCTACGAAAGATAATTACACCAGGATCAAAGATTGATTAAAATATACTTAATTCTTCTTGGAGGCAATGATGTTGCTTGATTGTGGTGCCATATATGAGGGATTAATGCAGATTCTCTAAGAGATCCTTTCTTCTTTTCTTTTCATTTCTTTCTCTCTTTTGCGTGAGAAAAAAGTCCTAATGTTGCACTAATGGAAAATAGTTCTATATCAATTATTTTTATTGCCTAATTTAAAAAGAAAAAAATGTATTTGGTTGCATGTAAAATAATTTATGAGAGATATAGGAGCTTAGGGCAGCTAAGTAAGCGGACTGCTAAACCAAAACAAGGTTTCGTGTTCATCCTCTGTTTATGCATCATGTTGAAAGAGTTTTGATTAAACCTTCTTCTGAGTAAAATTCAGACTTTATGGGCAGAACCGTAATCRAGTACGAATTAATATCACCAAGTGGACCAAGCTTTCTTTCGAGTAAGAATCAAACTTTATAGACAAAACTCGATTAAACCTGAATTAGTCTTACTAAATAAGAATACTAAATGATATTATTTATGAGAATTAAATATATTGAGCTTCCAGTCTTGAGCTTAACTCACATATTTAATCAAGCTGACTTGAGCTTTAAACTGAGCATTTGAGAACCGTTTGGGAATAGCTTGGTTCATATGTACCTTAGTATTGCAAACATCATCAATCGACTTCCTTAGTATAAAATATAAGTTTTAAAACTTAAAAAATTAAATATTTATCATTTTAATTTAGAATGAATATTTTGTACTTCCACCTTAATTTCATAGTTCTTGTAATTTTTAAAATTCAAAATTGTATTCGAAAGTGTAAATTCCTCAGATTAAGATGTTTAACTCATAAAGTGTTTATGTTTTATAAAACCTAGTTCTTTAGTATAACAAGGTATGAAACCATTTCTATTGCTATAAAAGGAGTGAAAAATATACTCTTTTACATGCAAAAATCCTCTCGATTCTCTCTATACTCTTCTTATTAAAAAGGGCAATTTGATGGAATGAGTTCGTAAGATCTTCTGGTGAACATGTTTTTCACAGAAGTGATTAAGGCACTATCAAGTTTCATCTCGAAGTCATGATTGACGGTACCTAGTGGAAGTGACTAAAGCGCTATCAGGTTTCACTTCGAAGCCGTGACTAATGGCAACCAATGAAAGTGAATAAGGCACAATCAAATTTCATCTCGAAATCGTGACTGATGACTATCACTCACACGTGACAAGATTGACTTTTGTCACCGTTCCCAAGCCAACTAACTATCTCATTTCTTAAAAATTTTGCATATTATTTGCTTAAATATAATTGTCCATTTTTATTAGACTAATATATAAGTCCTTTACAACACTTACCACCACTACTAGAAACATTTGTCACCTACCCTCTCTTCACCCTTCAGTAACCTACCATCACCTTCATTCCCTCCGTGATGCTCTCTCTCCCCCATGGCCTTATTCAATGGCTATTCTTTTAAATTTAAAATCTGCTACTTTTAATCTTGCCCTTTATAATGGCTATTCTTTTAAATTTAAAATCAGCTACTTTTAATCTTGCCCTTTATCTTTTATAAAGTAAAAGATTAAAAGTAACTGATTTTAAACTTAGAAGAAGAGACCCTAAAATCAGTTAATTTTAATTTCTCCTTATATTTTACAAAGCAAAAGATTGAAAGTAACTAATATAAACTCAGGAGAACAGCACGGGATAACTAGGGTTTGAGAAGGTCGAGAGAGACAACAGTGCAAAGGAGATGCGCCAGAGTTGTGGGGATGGAATCCAGCGGGTGCATGATACGCTACTATTTAAGGCACGTGGTTGCTTTTTTCTTTTTCTTTTTCTTTTTTGTGGTAAATTTTTTAATGGTAAGGCCTTAACCGGGAATGAAAATCTATAATAATTTAAATTTCTTTTTTTGAAGCAATGACAATTTTAATGTTTGTTTGGTAAATGTGGCAGAACAATTTAAGGGAAGATAGTTTTAAATTATATGATAATCATGAATCCGACTTCCCCTCCATCTCAATTCTGTACCTTGGATCTTCTGACAAAACTAATAATATTACTATTCACACTTTTTAATTGTAAATCATGTAAGTTTAATTTAGATGGGTTTTGATGAATTGGAATTTGATTCCTAGTGCAGTATAGAAGGAAGGCAGAGGTGGTTATAAATATAAAAACAGAGTCCATCTTGTATAATCTACAGATACATGCATGAAATAGTTCATGAAATAGTTGCACTTGGCCAAGGAGGGGACTACATACCTATCAATTTCAACAGCGAAGTGGATTTAGAACCAAGGAAAAACCAAAAACCTAAATGGACGTCAAACTCGCAGACATTGTGCAGGATCAGCTCTCCCACATATATAACTAATGACAAATTCCTTTCTGCCCGGTTCAAAGTGAAAACCGAGGTCTCCCACCAACAATGACAAATTTGGTGGCCAAAATCAACTTTGTGCTGAGGCTGCAGGATTAGTAGATGGCACAGAATCAACGCCACCACCAGTATGTTGACTTGTTTGCTCTTCACTAGCATGCCGCACAAATTCCTCAGGCGACATGTGCATACCATGGCAAGCACAGACGATCCTTATTTGTGTAGGACTGTATATGTACTTTACACCCGATATTGTTCTGCCATTTGGGCCAGAACCAATTGCTGAAACCCAGGGTAGATTTGGATAGGAACCAGAACCACCAAATTTGAGCTCAGCAGCGATCCCTGGCTTTATAGTTGGATAATCAGAAGGAAAACCTTCAGTTCTGGGCAATTCTGTTGCATCTTCTGGCCTGAAGGTTGCATTGCCTCCTTTCTTATCATCTTCTGTGCGAGAAGTACCTCCTTCAGCTATCTGTTTCCTGCTGCTTATGGCATTGTCCTTCCCATCTTGCTGCTTAGATTCAAATGACTTGGGGGGAATTCCTGCAAACCACATCCATACTGGTAAGTAAACAGGATTCATATGTAATATAAGACCCCTCTCAGTTCCAACATGGAAAACAGAAAAAACACATTGGGTAGGTATGGGCCTCGCAGAGCAATAACTTCAAGCTTTTTGTGTATATAAGCGAACAAATAAACAAAGAAAAAGCTTTCTGTATCACTATATTTTTTGAAAATCTAGATACATTCATCTCATGTCACTATATTTCTCGAGTATCTAGATATCCAGGACGGAGAAAGTGACACGAACACTATGAGAACCAGTGGCAGCTTCAGTGACCATATTGACCAACATGGGAAGTGGAAAACCATTTCCATTTCCAAAAAGGAAAATACATCCAGGTCCGGGTGACTTTCTCATGTGGCAGCACGGTCCAACCATTTCTGATATGGATAGCCCAGTTTATCTTCTCAACAATAAGGGGTAATATCTAATCATGATCCAACCATTACCATTGCTTGAGTACGTTTCCTGCAGGTCATATTCACGAGAAAGAAATTAGCCTTCTTAGTTTTTTTTGCTATTCAGTCAAATTGATTTAATGAGGAATCCCTGCAGTTTCCTGGTGACGACTTCTACTCCGCAGCAGTTCACAAAGTATTAGGTAGTGTTCCCTCAAATATGCACCATAGTCAATCTTCTTATCCTTCTTCCTCTTCTCTTTCTTTTTCTTTTCTGGTGTTTTTTGTGGTTGGCGGGCAGTAGACTGTTAAGCAATACTGATGGATGAAATAGGATGTTGTCAACTCTTCCCTCAACCCAAAAGAACAAAATAAAATAATATTCCTGGCATAATATTCCTTTTCAGTTGTAAAAGGAAGCATTCAGATAGCATGCCATATTCCAGCTTGGCACTTGCACATTTATCTACATTCTCAGCAACCACTTCCCATGACAACAAATGCAATCAAGTTGAAATTGCTAACAATGACGTTCGATAATGTCATATTATCACGAATGGAAAATAAAGATTCATTCTTTTAACAGGTAGAGGATTCATGTTACTTGCTATGTTAACTGGTTATCTAAAGCTACTAGATGTCATAAAAGCTGCCAAAGAATGGCAGCCAGACGAGGCTATGTAAATGTTTCCATATAACGAACCATATTCTACATGATATATCACCGACAATTAAACCAGCGGGAAGCATCAGCTAGGTAACAATGGTTATCAGGCTTTCAGCAAGAGCAATATTCTTAAATTCAAATTCGTGATGAATTTCCAGAGATGTATATACACATTCAGAAACCAAATTTTATCTGTTGTTCCCAGTATAGCTATCCTTATTTCTTTCCCCTTAGACAACAGCAGTAGCTATCTTATCTAGAGCTTATTATATTTGTTCACAACATTACAGCAACATGTTTAAAGATTTAAAGAGTATAAAGGTAAACCTTGAGTTATCTTTAGATCATCATTGTGTTTATCTGAGTTTGGCAGACCTCTGCTGATATACGATGGGTGAATCGGCTGATGTTGAGAAACTATCATCCTGGGATTGTCCTTGTCCTGTGCTGGAAGTGAGACAGAAGGGTATCCAGCCACTAATGGTAAGTTTGCTGGTACGACAGGTCGGCTACCTGTTCTCTCACTATTTGTTGCGCCCATAACTTGCATCACACCAGGTAAGGGGTAGCCAGGTCTTCCATGTACACCATTTGGGTTTGAGTCTTTGACTAATAGTGGTTGAGACATGTTAATGATGTTCACTGATTGATTAGTGAACTGGACACCATGAGCCACATTTCCATGCTTAAATTCCTTTTCTGATGATATTCTAAACCTCTTTTGTCCAGATAATTCTAGAGCATTTGAATGCGAAATCACATGATAGTCTTTGTTAACCTCAGATAGGTTACTACCAATATATCGTTTGGCCACATCCTCCTGCTGCAAAAGATGCCTTGAAGTCGAAGCCTCAGCTTCTGAATCAGCTACATCTTCATTTTCTGCAGTTGAACCATCATCAGTATTTATGGAAATGTGAGATGCCCTTGACTTGTCTGGTAAATCAATGTGATCAGTTTCATTTTCATGCTTCTTTGGTTCACTAGTCTCAGCAAACAAGCTTTTGCGTTTTTCACGAACGTCTAACCTATTCTCTTCTCCACCTTCTGCAGATCTATCACTTGCAATCCAGAATCCTCCACTGTTCAAGTTTTTAGAAGTATCCACGTCAACAGGATTACTGGAAAGGTTGTTAAAGAAATTCTCCGATTTTCTCTGAGACACCATTCCTGAGCTAATTTGCTTGGTGCCACCATCAAGAAATTGCTTAAACTCATTAATCAACTTGGCATCTCTATCACTAACGTCTGACCTACTATCTGATGTGCTGCCAGTTTTTCCCTTCGCTGCAGGAGTATCTCCGCCACATGGTAGGGCCAAACTCAGTTCTAGACGATTCTCGTCCTCCATTTCAATGCAAAAATACTCGTCAAAACACCTTATCTCTGATGCCTGAATAACTATGAAGCCTCCTCGTGCATTAAATGTTTTAGTGACTTACCAAAAGAACTTCTGACTAAGCCACCTGGACAACATGCATCTTAAATCAGTGAAAAAGGGAATACAGAATTGCTCAGTTTCCAAGTGACAACGGAAATGGAGATATGCATGATTTCATCAGCGACAGAAGGTAAAATGTATGCATCATAAAAGATTTTCACTTAAACTAGTAAACATAWATACACCCCACGCGGATGCTATATATAAACAAAAATCACAAATTTCACTGATAATACTATTGGTGCTGAAATTTCCCCACTGACATGAATTGCTATGTCTTTTCCCAGGGGTTTTAATCTTGAGGTAAACTCAGTTAAATCAAATACAAGGAGTAAACCAAATTGAGACTGCTCTTTTCTTTTTCTTTTTGTTGGTTCCATCTAGGGTGCCTCAAGCTATATCTTTCACCCAATCAGGCTATTGAAGTTAGAATTTCATTTAAAGAAGGCCAAACCACTTAAGCCTTCAGAGAACTAAAGAACAAAAATACATGATGATAAGCTTGCTCGACTTGGGATGCAATGCAAGCTCGCCCCATGAAGTAAATAGGAACGCAATAAACGATCGTTCATCCTTGCCAGAACATCGAGCCCAGCTGCACTAATTTATTAACTTCTAATGAGTCTTTTACCATACCTCAATTAATAAACTGTGCAATTAATTAGATCTAAGACCCAAATAACGACAAATTTTAGAACCGACGGCGACGTATTAAAGAGCAAATCCGCACAAACAACCACCAGAGGAAAAATCACATGTTAAAATGCAAAAGTAAAGCTAAATTGCAGATTCATCCACCTTATCTGAAACATACCATATATAACTGATCCTTAGAAGTGAAAGAAGAAGGAGAAGATGAATCAAAGACATGAATGATCCAAGAGCAGAAAGAAGCTTCAGTCAAAGGCTAGAAAACAACCTCACATAAAACAATCAAGAAAAGATGATATGCAGAAAGAAGTATGCATTTAAGGTGGAGAGGAAGAAGATATTATGCTACCTCATATGAAGAAAACTATAAACCCCTATTTTCTGAGCAGATGCCAGGAGGAGAGACAGCAAAGCGAGAGTCAGTCAGAGAGATAGGGAAGGGGCGAGGAGTGGAAGGGGGGAGACGTTAGGTTGTTCAGCTGTGGGACCGTGGTGGTATTGTTTTTGTGGTGTGTTTTAGCACGTGGTAGTGATGCGCTTCCATTTTATTCATCGGCTTTTGTCCTTGCAGAATACTAGAAAACCAAGGCCTCCACTTTTTTGTATCAATACAATTTCGCAATTTCTTGATTACTTCTCAACGTAATTTTTAATTTAAAAATTGAAAAAAAACTAAATCAGAAATTTTTCTTTTTTCTGTAATTTTAAGAATGATCTAAGCAAATTTTTTAAATATGTCGGGATAAAACATAATTTTTAACGAATATACTTCTTTGGATTCTAAATAACTATCTATTTAGAACTTCTTCCTTTAATATTACTCAAGTCTCATTTGATAAAATTAAAATTAAACATTGATTTTAAAATTTGAAGATTTACTTTAAATTTACTTTATATATTTGATTCTCGATGCTGAATTTGGTATCTTAATATATTAAGCTATAATATAAGAATATATCCTTAAAACTCACCCTGTACATTTAAATTTGATAACCTTATATATAGTTTCATAATAACCTTTTAATTCATTCTCCTTTAGGTACTAAATTTAATTATCAAATAAGGCCTCAACTTATCTTCCCTCCTTTTCTCCTCCTCTTGGCACCCTTTCTCCGTCCTTCTCCTACCTCCTCCTACCCCTCTCTTCTGCAAATTTCAAATTATCTTCACGTTTTTTTCTTTAACTTAGTGGTTAAAAAAAATTGAGGGGTACTATTGTTATTTCAATTCAAAGTGTTAGAAAAGGGGGTGAAAATGACATTTAGTTCTAATACATAGGGTGTACAAAAAATTTAAGTGATTTTTTTAAGTAAGCATAAATGGTCAAATTAAAACTTTGATATTAAGTTGACAAATTGGGCAAACTACAAAGGTATTTTTGTATTTAACCCTTAATAAAATTATATTAATCATTGAGTTGATATTCAATTCTTAATATATCTCAATTTTCTATTCAAATTTTATTACAACTTTATCAGTTTGCATGGTCGAGAGGGAGAGAGTTGGACTCTACTATGTTTCATTAATTGAGTAATTTTTCAAGGTTAAACATTTAATTAGTGACTTTTTTTTTTTTGGTTAAAGTAAATTAGTGTAATAGCTGAGGAGGAATTACAGACAAAGTTAATAAAGTGTAAAAATGTCATTGTATAGTAGTTCTAGACAAATTTTTTATTTTCTTYTATTT
Source organism: Rhazya stricta (assembly GCA_001752375.1). NCBI lineage: Eukaryota > Viridiplantae > Streptophyta > Magnoliopsida > Gentianales > Apocynaceae > Rhazya > Rhazya stricta. The sequence goes on along the minus strand of MEJB01000010.1, from coordinate 2,060,464 downwards.
GTATATGCTAATCGAATATTTTGCACTTTTAAAAAATTAAATTTTTTTTATTAATGTAGCATATTATAATCCAATTTCCTAGAAAATTAAATTGGAATAGTCAAGGAAACAACAAAAAGCAGATAAAGAATAAAGTTGTATCAAAGATTTGATGTTATGAAAACTTTTGCTCGGTAGAAGGGGTAGTTTTAATTAAGTGAATTATAATATTACCACTTTTCCACCCCATTTTTCACACTATTATATTTAGAAAAAAGAAAAGGTTCACACCTCCGCTGTACTGATGGCTGGCGGCCAGTCGACCGGCCGCGAAACGATAGGAGAGTAATAGTTATATCTAATATTCATTCTCTTTTTATAAAAATAAATTATTTTAAATTTATGCATGTAAATTAATAGTAAGAAATATAATAATATTTTTTAGYTAAAGTTCCTAATTTATTATTTCTCTATTTCTTTTTTTATTTAAGATAAATTAATTATCATTTTTTCTCTTTCTCTCTCTTTTGTTTATATAACATTTCAAGTCTCTTAAAAAAATATAAAAAGTAGTCGAATAAATCAATTTTTAAAAAATATAAATGGGTTGATCAGTGACCTATATTTTAGAAAGAGCCATTATCTCTAAAATGACAGATATTATCAAATGAATGGAGTAATAAAACTTATTCCCTCCATACTTTTTTCCTCTCGGAAGAGGTTAAATTCACATATTTAATTAATAAGAGAGGGTACTATTATTAGTACCTTTATAACTTTTGTTAGATATGATGTATCCACTATGTGGATACTAAAACATCCAATCGAGGAATCCCACATCAAAAGTAAGCACATCATTCTTGAATGACATTTATTACATTTATCATCATATTAATTATACTTAATAATTAAAGGAATCTAACTTAAGTTTTAAAATGTCTTTTTGTTAGGACATCCATCCAACGGTAGAAAACATCAAAATTAGGAATTTGAACATTAATATTTARATCGATTAAAATAATAATTTAGAAAAAATAAATGTTGATCGATTGAGATGACAAATGTGAAAGGATACAAAKACAAGGAAATTATTAACACACACTAAGAAACTTTTTTATTATTCATTTTTTTAAAACTTAATAAATATTAAATTTCAACAATTTCTACGAATTTATATAATGTTATAATTTTAAATTTTAACTAATTTGTCTTAAACTATCATCTCGATTTTTTAGGAAGACTTTTTATTAAAAATAATGATAGTGAACATTATAGTCATTGATTGGATTGGGACTAAGGTAAAATTAGAAAAAGTATAATAAATATCGTTTATTTGTTAGGAGTTCCGTCTTACATAAGGAGTCCAATCGAAAAACGAATTAGATTAGTCGAAACTTTGTGAAAGGAAAAAATAAATTAATAGTATTATAATAATGATATTCTTTTGACTTTATAAAATGAACAACCGTTTTAAAATACAGATAAAAGAAAAAGGGGACGAAGTTCGTTCGTGAGAAATGCCAAAATTGGATAAAGAAGAATACCCAATTTAACTCTACCGAATTAAGACCCGCCCTGAGGGAAATAGTCCACCCTCGCGGGCTTCTTGGGGAAACATGAACCAAAAAACCCTGACGCTAGTTTCTTGTAGAAGTAGCCGCAATGTGTTACATCTCCATTAGGAATAAATAAATTTGATGAGGTGAATATAGTAAAACTTCTATAAATTAGTACAAATTTATTATTTTAAAGACTTGTTAAATTATTAATTTATTGGGTATATTTAGAATACTGACAAAAATATTATGAGGTAGAGATTATTCATTTATTCAATAGTAATTTATGAATATTTTACTGTAAGCAAAACTCAGATTGTCTTTTTTCTATTAAAAAGAAAAAGAGATTTTTGTGACAGTTAAATGGCTAAAAGAGATGTAGTATATATTGGAGCCAATCAACATTATACTGATAGAGTCATAACTCCTCTCCAATTGGGACACATCTACATAAAAAGGTTTGAATTTACGAATTTTAATAAAGGATAATGCTATATGAATTAATTTTATCCATATTTATTATGAATTAAGAAGATAAAAAAACTCATAATATCTTCCCTAATTCTGGAGGGAATTATTTCCCTCTCGGGCTATTCCTCCTATTATAATTTCCTCCTAAATTATAGTAAATAATTATACCAATTAATTACCTAAGTTTACCAAATATTATGAAATCTTATTCTGATTATCATTTTTTCATTCTTTCCTAATCTGGTAAGTTCTTAATGAAATTTTAACAAAAGTTTGAAATTTAAACGAAGTCAAGAACTCATCATCGATTGGCTTTGCTACATTAGAGCTACGTAGTCAACTCATTGCAAAACARCCATTTTATCTTGTTATCAATCGACTATTACTTAGACAATTTTATTCTCAATCGACTCACCATCATACTACATTTTTCCTCTTGCATGTAACCAAGTTGGGATTGTAGGCTACTCAGTCGACAGTACATCCTTCTTATTGCCAATAGCAATTATATACTGCTTAGTTCACGTTTAGTCGATTATCTCATTGCATCATTCAAGTCCAATTCAACTATCTCATTGCATTTGTCTCTTTGAAGTATTTGAAGTTCTTTTGATAGAAGAAAAAAGCAAAAGAAGAGAATGAAGAAGAAGAAAATGGTGGAGAGAGAAAGAAAAGGCAATAAGAGAATTGAGTTTGATAACGTAAATTAAGGCTTCAAAAATATAAAGATGAAAATAAGTTTTAAAAATATAACCTAATAAATGCAATTTGAGTTCTAAATATTATACTCGACAAACGAAACGAATGAGAGTGAAACTGTAATTGTATTGTATTATATTTATATTTGTAAAGAAACGCCCCTCTTGATCCGAATAAACTCGAATCAAGAATCATTTTTCTTAAATAAATTATCCCGCCTAAATTTCAGGAAGAGGTTTGAAGTAATTTTCATTGGAGGGAACTATTTTCAATTCTTCAATTTCTTTGAAATCTGGTCATGGGCCGAGCTCTTCACCTTTGGTTGGTCCGGTAATATGGGTTCACTTCGGAACCCAACATGCAGTGGAGAAGTGGAAATTGGACTCTATGCCTTGCGAGACTGCACTTGGGCTCGGCGCACATGGATCAGCGGACATTTTCTTTAATGCCAGTGACCTTGTAAAATGTAAACTACTATATTGCCCCCGTCTTTTTTATTATCTAAAAATGATAAATATTCAATAATCTCCTCCCTCTCTCTAATTACTCCATTGTCCTATTTTCTTGCTTTCCCCCAATCCAAACTTAACCTAAGGTGATAAGTTATCCTCTTATTCTTATCTTAGTAATTAACGAGTTGATGACAAGAACTATACGAGCGTAACTCGTAATTATCGAATTGAAAATGTTAATTTTGTGAAAGTTTAAGAGGAGAATTGCTTAGTTTAAGGAAGTATGTGTTCATTTAGGAACATWCAAAAGTAGAAATTAATATGAATATTGAGAAGCTTTATCCAAATGAGACCTGGCTGATTTTCACTTAGGTCCAAAAAGGMGAATTATTATTATTATTTTGTTGGATTTAAAGGAGAGTCATTCTTTTACTTTTTTTGAAATAAAAAGGAGAAAATATTCTTATGCATGGAAAAGGATCAAGTGTAATTAATAATTTTAGCCCTATTTACATGTACAGATTTTTGAGAGTATATCCTAATAGTATCATTCTTTTTATGATATATGTATAGTAATTTCGGTCTTTTAAAATTTATTTTTTTCCGTATTATGTTAATTATCCAATTATATATGAACAAATATCGTATTATTATTCATGTAATAGGAATGATTAGTATAGAAATATGAGAAGATCTAGTTGACTGAGATTTGCTTTTAAATGGATGAGTAATACACTTTTCTATTTTACATTTTGTAGTGAAACATATTATAATTGAGGTACGGTATATATTACATGTGAATGGTTTACTTAATAAACTAACCTTAACCAGAGCATTTAAAAATAGGAACTGAATAAGTAAATCATAAATAGGATGATTTGCCTCTAATAAGCGATCTTTGTGCCCTATTTTGTTAGAATAATTGACTTCTTTTAACTTGTTGGCTATATGAAAAGGTAGGAAGGTATACGATTTGATTTGATTCGATTCGATTTTTATCATTTTTCAAATCAAATAAAAAATTTTGATTTAAAAGTTTTTAAATGGAACTAAATTATTTAAAATGTTAAATCGTTAATTCGATTGAATATACACTCCTAATGTATGTTTGTATTCCATTAGTTTAATTTCGGAAGCAACTCATTCAACAGCGTTTATAGAACAATTGTTGTGATAATCCTCTCAACAAAAATTATACATCTTATCATTTCATTTTATTGGAACAAGTTTTAAGTTAGAGCATGGTATGGGTAATTTGGGACAAGACACTAAGACATCATAATAGGCAAACTTGAGACCAATAATAGGAGAACAAGGAGAACATTAGGCTGGCTCAAATTAACATATACTGTGAATAAGGGCATCTATGCAAATAGGACTTAGCTATTTGGGGCTAATACATATTGTGCCATTATAAGCACCCCCCACGAGATTTGCTTCTCCATATCTAAAGCATGATTAACATTTAATGCAAAATAAAGATAGTTGGAAAATTCAATGCTTGCTATGCTAACTTCTAAACAAAAGTAGAGGAACAATTTGGTAAAGAGTCAAAATTAAATAAGTTTGATAGAATTAGTTGGATTTGATTTAATTCGATTTTAAAATTTTTAAAATTAAATTAAAATAAAAATAAAAAATTTTGATTGGATTTGATTTGATTGGTTTGATTTTTCTTTTAACATCCCTATACAAGAGTATCTAATCATTTTGTTAATGTTTATTTCTACGATTACATTTTACTATAAATACTTAAGACAGTTGACAATTTTACCAATGACTTAAAAATCTTATTTTGAGCTACAAATTCCGTAAGATGGGTTTGGAAAATTCAAAGACTTACGATATTTTTCCTTTTTCTATTTTGAAACAATTCTAAAGGAGATATGAAAATAAATGTGTTTGCTCTATTTTGATAGCATCTCCAATGCTATGATATTATCATTATAAAATGATTGTGTATTATTTCAATAATTCAATTTTCAATGCATAATGTATTGAGCTCTTTTATGCTGACGTGGAAAAGATAAATGTTAATAATGTCAATCGTAATGTTTAGGTCTAAAAAGCCTCTTTAACATGGTGACTCGCTCATTATTCAGAAAATTATTAATTTGAAAAGCTATTTTAATATTATTTATAGATAATTTTTGGACTATTTTATTAAGTTATTTAAAAAAATAAATACCACGCAAGCGAGATCAAATAACTTTAACATTAACCTAAAGTAGATTGATATTCCATATATTCACTATTAAGTCTCTTCCTGATTTTTTAATATATAAGAATGAGGAAATATAAATCGCTAATTAACTATTATTACTCTTATTTTTAATTTAATTTATTACACTATAATAAACATTTAAAAGAAAAATACTGGTTGAAGTTTTAATTTTGTCAAGCATTCATAAGAATATATAAAGTATTATTGTTTCAAAATTATTGGTAACTAAATAGACAAGTTCCTTAAAACTGTRTGAAGGACAAAATATAAGTTGTGTAGATAAAGACTAGTCTTTCGTATATCTTTCAATTACAAGATAGAAAGCATGGTTTCCAATGCATGAACCATTATTCAGGATTCCATGACCTCTGTTCCTTATTCCTAACGCCTCAAATTGACTCTTCTGTTGGGAGTATTATCTTCAATCACCCATTTTAAGTTGGAAAATGCTAGTTGCCTCAATTATGACTTTAAAAACGAAATTAATAACTAATTTTATCATTTTAATTCTTATTCAATATAGATCGATCTGAATCATTTAACGTTATTCTTTTTTAATTTCTTAAAATATAAAATCTTCTATGTTTACGAATTTTTAAATCTGATTTACGTTATACTTTTTCATTCGCTTAATGAATAATAGAAGATTCAATCACGTAATCGAAACTCATATGAACTAATGAACCKGATATTGGCAAACTTTGAGTGTGACGTGTTGAGTTTTTTTATTGCATTGGATGGAGGACCTCATGTATGCCAAGTCGTCTTGGTTGATATTAATCACTATTTGGTTTAAGGGGGGGGGGGGAAGGAAAAAAGAATATGTTATTCTTGCCTTTAGTCCGAGCTGTGGTGGTCCCCACATTAAAAAAACAAAACCTAGTCAACTCCTGCTTCTGCTGGTGCATACAATCAAAGGTAGCCGCCGTCTCAGTCCAAGTCAACCGTGGACCTTGAAAAATGGTATGCCCGACTTAATTAATTCAGCCATTAAATATGAGCCACACTTAATAAAAAAATTATTTTGTAAAATATGTTATAATAAATTTTTTCTCTTAATTTTTAAAGTACGTTATATACCAATATATTAAGATATTAAATATTATCTTTCATTTCCATTCTTATTCCTTCCTTCCAAATCAATTATCTATTTCAATATAATTATGCATATTAAGAATGTATTAATTCTCATACAAATTTCTTGTATTGCTTTGACTAATGCATCTACATTCGAAATAATATTTTAAAGTTGAATAAGACTAATTAATAAGGAGTAAAATAGAAAAAATGATATTTAATATGTTTTTGATTTCAAGTAATTTGAAATAACAAAAAAAAAAAAGTTATCGAAATGGACAGTTATGAATCCGATTGAGTACTTAATTTTCAAATCAATCCTATTCAGCTTACAAAGTCAACATTTCTTCTCTCATGGAATTAGCCTCTCCTTTTCCAATATAAGAGCAAAAATATTACTTTCATAATAATTTGGTCTTATTGTGTCATTGATTTGTGTATTTTACCTTATTGTGACATGCTTTAAAACATGAAGGGAGTATTATGTTTGTTTCAAAATAGAGTTTATTTTACGTAAACGGCCTAATATATCATTATTCTATCTTGTCTCATTTTTGTGAATTTAAGATAAATGGCTCCAAATCCTCTAATACATTTTATTAATACATTAATGAGAACATGACAACATGACATGTATACAGGAAGGAAATGTATTAGCCAAAATGATCGATTAATCATTTTTTTCCTTTCTCTCTTTCTCATCTCTAATTAAATTTCGAAGCTCATCTAAATTCTCTTAGAAAAATACCAAAAGATAGTCAAATTGTATAATAAATACAATCAAACATATTTTCTACACTAATTTAATTAGTGAGCTAGAAATCTTCTACATTCCTACTTCACATTCTCTAACATTAGTTAARGCGTGATTTCTATATATTTTAATCCTTCCAAAACTCTTCATTTCATCCATAGGAATTAAGATATATACATATTATCTAATCTCTACTTATTGTGACAAAAAAAAAATATATATATATAGTGGAATAACATATTAGAAGAATCCAAAGATACTTACTTAGTAAAGTTTTTTAATAAAATATTAATTAGCGAAGTTAATGAGAAGATAGAACATAACGAAATGCTTAGATTCAGTACCACTCACACAAATTATCTATTATCTAGATGTGAAATGACTTTATCCACTTTCTGTGTCAAAGATATAGATACGTTTTCACCTCTTATCCAATTAGTTGTGTTGTTAAAATTTTTATCCTCTCTATATCTTATCCCAATCATATATAGATTTTTTAAGATAAGTTCTCTTTTAGTACTATAAATATTTATTTAATTCGTAATATATTTTATCACGTCAAATAAAATAAATTCGATTATCTTAACTCACGTTAATAATGCAATCATATCTTATAATTCTCAAGCATTAAGGATGTGTAGAGAGAGCCGAAGAAAGGGAGGAAAAAAAAATTATTATGTCTGAGAAGTACCAAAATATCAAGATGAATTGTCATGGGGGATTGATTAAGGTTGTTATTACTATAATTATAATTATGGTCTGTTAAATGGTTTTTATTGTAGAAATACTAATACAAATGTATTATTATGAGAACGAGGTGGATAAAATTAATAATGTGAAAATGGCCAAGTTGACAAAGGAAACAAAAAGCCAACCACTAATATATACTAATGAACAGCTCAAATTTCTCTCTCAGCCTTGACTAAAACTGAAAGGGAACGGATGCAATCTCCAGCTAAGGGAGCTATACTTTCATTTTCAAATTGCTGAGCCCGGAAGAAAATCCATATTTGTAGTTATCCAAACTTAACCGATTTTAAAGAATCCCTATATAATATGTAGACATACCATTTGTTCCCTTTGTCAAACCTTCACATCTTCTCTCCGTCCCATTTTTCCTCTTTTTGGTTTGAAGGAAAAGAAGAAAGAGGGAGGCTGAAGGAGTTGATATCTTGAAGGGCTTAACAATGGCGGGCGGGGGACTTGTTGAGTCAGGAGGAGGAAGGGCTCACCTCTATGACCATAAGATTACTGGGTATTTCATTTATGCCTGCATTATTGGTTCTATGGGAGGATCCCTTTTTGGCTATGATCTTGGTGTTTCTGGTGAGTTTTTGAGTTTCTTCTTTTCTTCTTTTTTCGTCGAATGTCTTGGATGGTTGATCATATCAATGTTTCTTAAAGTTTTCTGGGCTAAGGTACTGTGTCAGTCAGTCATTGTTGTTCTGTTTTGCTGGCTTTTGAAAGTTCCTCATCGGTCGGATCTTTTGTACTATTCTCTGCAAGTACCTAATGTTCATATCTTCCTTGTCATGTCATTGATTTTGTCTTCATTAGTACGACAGATATTATTTTCTATGTTACTATTCATCAAACATTATTATCATCACAAACCCAATGATAACAACGTGATGATTCGCTGAATCTGGGAAGAATAATTACTATCGGAAAGATTTTCGTTCTGGTAAAAGGGAAATATTTAGGATTTAAATGTCGTTTTTGTTTTTGGCTGGCCACTACTTAATCATGTGTGGGGTTTTTGAAGGAGTCAGAAATATAAGTTTATTTTTTTAAAATTAAATATTATTACTTTCTTCCATCTTCCCACCTTTCAATTGCTGCTTCAGAAAGTGGAATAGAAGATGCGGGTGAAAGTTAAAGGATCCATAGGAAAGTTCAGTATTCTACTCTGACAACAAAAAGCTCTCTTTGTTCCCTTCATTTGTCTGTGGGAATCTGAATATTCTGTCACTTGCTGTATTTGTGTGCAAGATTGTATCGGCGGAGCTCCTAAGGATTCCCAATCTGTGGACTAACCATCAATAGCCTGTCTTACGGATCAGTTGTCATTTACAATTTTCCGTCTTAATTGAAGATATGGGATTCTGGAGATTCAATAATTTGAAGAGTGAATACATATGAATTTTTTGTTACTGTTTCAGGGGGTGTAACTTCAATGGACGATTTCTTGATAAAATTCTTCCCTGATGTTTATCGCCGCAAACACGCACATCTTGAAGAAACAGATTACTGCAAATATGACAACCAGATTCTCACTCTCTTTACCTCCTCCCTGTATTTTGCTGCACTTGTTGTCACGTTTGGGGCTTCTATTGTGACAAGAAAATATGGCAGGAGAATCAGCATCATCTGTGGATCAATTAGTTTCTTTGCTGGAGCAGTCCTCAATGCATCTGCAGAGAATATTGCAATGCTAATTGTTGGTCGTATACTTCTTGGTGGAGGCATTGGATTTGGAAACCAAGTAAGCCCTTGTCCTTGTTCTTCATCAGCAAAATAAATAGAAACAGATTCTCACAGCCTTCTAATGTTTCCCCTCTGCAGGCAGTTCCGCTATATCTTTCAGAAATGGCACCTGCAAAAATCCGGGGAGCAGTTAACCAACTGTTTCAACTGACAACCTGCTTGGGAATTCTCATAGCCAACTTCGTAAATTATGGAGTTGAAAGAATTCATCCATGGGGGTGGAGATTATCCCTTGGTTTAGCCACAGTCCCGGCAACTCTAATGTTCGTAGGAGGAATTTTCCTTCCAGAGACACCGAACAGTCTTGTTGAACAGGGCAGACTTGAAGAAGCCAGGACAGTCTTGGAGAAAGTTAGAGGGACATCTAATGTTGATGCTGAATTTTCTGATCTAGTAGATGCAAGCCAGTCTGCTCAAGCAATAAAGAATCCATTTAGGAATCTCCTCAAGAGGAAAAACCGTCCTCAGTTAATAATAGGAGCTCTGGGAATTCCTGCATTCCAACAGCTCACCGGCAACAATTCCATTCTTTTCTATGCTCCAGTCATATTCCAGAGCTTAGGTTTTGGGTCAGGTGCTTCTCTCTATTCATCTGCAATTTCAAGTGGAGCACTGGTGGTAGCTACCTTCATTTCCATGGCTTTTGTTGACAAGTTTGGTAGAAGAGCCTTCTTTCTGGAAGCTGGTTGTGAAATGATTGTCTGCATGGTAATTTTCGTGTTAATCAATTGCACATGACTTCTCTCTTGAAGATTTTCCAACTCTGCAGAGTATTAAATTTGCATCTGATTAACATGCTTGACATAACTGTTGATATGCAGGTCGCTGTTGGCATTACTCTTGCACTGAAATTTGGGGAAGGTGAAGAGCTCTCGAAAGGAATTGGCGCCTTCCTTGTGGTTATGATATTCTTATTTGTTCTAGCTTATGGAAGGTCTTGGGGACCTCTAGGTTGGTTAGTTCCAAGTGAGATCTTTCCCCTGGAGACAAGATCAGCTGGGCAAAGTATGGTGGTCTGTGTCAATATGATCTTCACTGCTGCTGTTGCTCAGTTCTTTCTTGTTTCGCTCTGTCACCTCAAATATGGGATCTTTCTGCTGTTTGCCTGTTTGATTGTCATCATGAGCTGCTTCATATACTTCCTTTTGCCTGAGACAAAGCAGGTGCCCATAGAGGAGATATATCTACTATGGCAAAATCACTGGTTCTGGAGGAGGTACTGCGAGCCTGATCTGGATGCAAGAGAGCTTGATCTGGATGTGATAAAGCCTGATCTGGATACAACAAAGCCATAGGAGCAATGAAAACGTTTCAGACCAGAAGCATTTTCTGTCGAATTAATATTTTTTTTTTCCCCTCTCATATATAGATTGATATTTCGACATTACAAATACGGCGGAAAATTGCAGATTCTGAGCATCTTAACTGCAGAGACATTTTCATTTTTAAAAGAAAAATGTGCATATTCAGCTTCTCATAGAATCAATCCATAAATGTTGTCGTTTTCATTTTATGGTTAATTTGCATCTGGTTATGACACAGGGAATTGCTCATTTTGAGAGTCCTGATCCTTTTAAATTATGTAAACATTTCAACATCTCTCCTTGTTAGTCTGAAACCTTCCTCATCATCTCCTTGTTAGTAAACCTCATATAGATATACAAGAAAATAATATCTTCATCGTAAGTTGATATTCATATCGATCATAAGACAAGTAAAAGTATATTAAAGAATGAAATTAATTTTAATTAATAAATAAAAAAATTATTAAACTCATTCATATGAGATAAGCTAMGATCTTTTCTCTCAAGTATGTTGGAACCTTAATTCCATAAGAAGAGAAAAGACTCTTTTTAACATACCATTATTGGGTAAAGATTTATATTAAATTACATGTATATATCTAAACTAAAGATACGAGTATTAATTATGGTACACAAATAAGGTCTAATTCAAAGAAAGAGACCTAATTTATAAAGAAATTGAAGTTAATTTTGAATTATGCCATAGTGAGAATAGCTTTACATAATTATTTGCATATCAACATCCAATACAAAGAATACAATACAATATATATTAATGAGTGATTAGTCCTCGCATTATGGTAAAAACACTCTCTAGTAGATATTTTGAATTCAATTTTTGTATACTTCACCTCAATATAATAAAGGAAGAAGAGAATAACAATAGAAAAAGAAAAAAAAAGACAAAGATTAGACCACGTCGCAAGCTATTGCCTTGTCCGGTTCACCCGAAGTTTCTCTCATCAGTTAATATATAGTCAATAAGAAGAGTATCTGCATACTGGGTTGCTAGCATTTTACTCTATGAGCTTCAGTTTTCTCAGGTAATTTCTCTCCCTTCACAAAAGTGTCCAAATTTGTCTTTAATGTTTACCTTCCTTTGCTTGGTCTTTGCTAGACAGCAGAATTTCCTTTTGTGAAACCAAGGAAAGAATTAGAATGTGTTTTGCACTTGCTTTTATATGCTTGTTCAAGTAATACTGCAATATTTTGAAAGAAATGGTTGAGAGTAAAGGTGTTTGGACTTCTAAATGAAACCCTTTCCGTGATTCAGAATTGTTTTGAAGATTTGGTGCTGTTTTATTCGTCCCTGTTAGAGGATGGTGAAAACTTGTGCTCTTGAAGTTCAAGGAACTGTTGCAGATAGATTCAAATTTTTGTAGAGATTCTACATATGCTTTCGAAATAATGGGAAATTTCTGGTTGTAAATGAAGCTGAAACTTAGAGCTGTTTATAGTAATWTGTTCAGATGTATCAAATTAGACTTATTACCTGCATTGGCTAGGCGAGCTCATGGAAATTGGACTTCTAAATGCTTGATTTAAGGGATTTGGGTGTTTGGGGTTGTTTGTGCCTTTATGTTTTGTTAACCATGCCTGTTAATCTTTTCCTTAGGATATGCCAATAAGCTAAGTGCACTTACTATTCCGGTGCGTGTGGATAGATTATTATCTCAGTACAAAAGCCTCTGATATGTTCGTGTTTTATTCCAGGACATGAGACAATCCTTGGATATGAGATGCTTTTTTCGGCCAGTTGTCTCTGGCATCTGATAATTTATCTGCTACCTGTTAATCTGTGATATGGCAAATAGGCTTCAGTTTCAAAGATTGTATCATATCCAAAGCCACAGACTGCCAGGTGTTATTGGTATTATAGCTGTTCTTGTGGTCGTTCCACTGCTCTTGGTACTTCCATATGAAGACTACATCTCATTTCTATCACGTGCCAATGCGGGCATGGCTTATTTGATGGTCAGCAGAACAACCCTACCAAGTAAATCACAATCAGCCAGTTATATTGGTCATGGTGAGATTAATCATACCAGGGATCCTTCTATGAAGGAAGAAGCATTTTATGAGAGGGATGAAGAAGGAAACCATAAAGAGGATGGAGAAGATTTAGATGCATATTTAGAGGAGGAGAGACGGGGCAGCAGTCAGTTTACTTCTGAAAAGGGATTAAGATCTGATAGAGTTACAAAAACAAAGACATTTAACCAGACAGAGAAGCTTAATAATGAAGGGAACCTAGTCATTAGCCTTGAGTTGGCTGGGCAGGTTACGAAATTGGGGGCAGATGCTTCTGAAGGCATTGCCATAAATGCCAATGTGAATCTAATAAATGGAAAGTTCAGAAATATAGCTGGTTTTGCATCACCAAGACCCTTAGCAAGGCACATGGAGTTTGTTGCAGAAGCTTCCAATACCTCAGTGTTAGAGGGGATTAACATGTTAGTAGATGAAGGCAAGAAAGATCTAATAAGGGAACCTACAAATAAAGGTAATGAGACTCTAGAAGCTAGTTCAGTTTCGACAAGCTATTGCTCAACAATAACCGGTAAATCTGTACCAAAGAGGAGTGTGAGAAGACCAACATCTATCTCTGATATGAATGCACTATTTCACCAGCATTCTAAGCATGCCAATTCAGTGGTATATGATTTGAAATTTTATTCACAATGAACAATGAGGATGAGTAGTGTATTTTAGATCTTTGACCTCTTTTTGATTTGTTATAGAGGCCACGTGGGCTTCCTGCACGTGATAGGGAGCTTCAAAATGCAAAGCTTCAGATTGAAAATGCTCCTATTATGAGGAATGCCCCCAAAATTCATGCATCTATTTTTCGAAATTATTCGATGTTTATAAGGTAAGATAGAATTGTATTGAACTTCAAATGGATTGTTTCATTTACTGTTGGCAATTCCATGTACTTGTTTGTATTGCATGGCTATGTTGGGATATTCTCTTGCCATATAAGATTTCATATTGCTAGAATGGTAGAACAAAACTACTAAACTGATTGTGCAGGAAAATGAGGAACAGCCTTAGGTTGCTGATATTATCCTTATGGGAACAAGAAATTTTGAGAAATGGAAGATGCCTTCTACTGTTGTTTAATTTTCATGATAGATCTGTTACTTTGAGAAGACCTGGATGCACACTCTGTTGCATGTATTGATTAAGACAAAGCTAGATAATTTTCTGCCAGATATATTAATTGTACATGTGGCTTATTTGGCAAATGAATGTCACACATGAACCCATTCCCATTTGTTGTAATTAGGGATAGCTATGGTTTTTCAGTTTCTGCCTCTTATCTCCATTACTGTGAAACCATTTAAGGAAAATTTGATAGTCTGGCTTTTTATTATTGGATTAAGAAGCACTTACTTGAGGTGCAAAGGTTGGCGGCCCTTCTCTAATGCCGATAAAGTGGTGAACAATTTCATTCAAATTTATATACATAGTCGAGCAGAGGCAAAAGAATGTGTTGTATTAGAGTTGGGAAAGGAGACACAGCCTGTCTCCTTGCTGGTGCTTTTCCTGGTTTTGAATTTGAAGTTTTAACCTTCAAGATTATTTTTTTGCTGTATTTTTCTCACAATTTTTTCATGGAATGAGTTGTTCTATATGCTTCTGTTCCAAAGTAAGCAAATAGCTTCGCAAATCAAACACTTGCCCTGGGTCTTAGTTTCATTGAACTAATAATTGGACTGAGCTCTTAAATTGGCATTCAATTTCTCTAATTTTTGTGGCAGGAGTTATGAATTGATGGAGGATGTCCTCAAAGTGTATGTATATAGGGAGGGGGAGAAGCCAATATTCCATCAACCACATCTCAGAGGAATTTATGCTTCTGAAGGATGGTTCCTGAAACTAATGGAGAGAAATAAGCAATTTGTGGTGYGGGATCCCCRAAAAGCTCATTTATTTTATTTACCATTTAGCTCTCTAAAGCTAAGAGAGGYACTTCATGAACATGATTTTGCTGGTCAAAAGGATTTAGTAAGTCATCTGAAGAATTATGTGGATATCATTGCAAGAAAATATCGCTTCTGGAACAGAACCAAAGGAGCTGATCATTTTCTCGTTGCTTGTCATGATTGGGTACGGATTTTATGCTTCTGACCCAGTAGTGGTCATAATATTGCTGAACCAACCTCATCTACTGGTTGAATGTGGTACCCTGTAATGTGCTGCTGGTATTTGACTTCGGAACCACCTCAAGACTGAATGTTTTTGCACTCTAGACATGGTGCCTCTAGTAACCTGTTGAAAGAGCTTTTGGCATATCTAAGTTAAAAAGTGGCCACATGATTAATATTGTTAATTTTGCTTTTTGTATGTTTCTTTCTTCTTCGGTGGAGAAATCATAACTCCATTAGTTACCATGGCTTTACTTTTCATCCACCTTATTACTCAAGTCTAGTTTAGCTTAGCTTGGCAATGGGCTAATGAGAAGAACTTTTACAGGCACCGCGATTCACGAGACAGAATATGGGAAGTTGCATCAGAGCTCTTTGCAATTCCAATATTGCTAGAGGCTTTATAATTGGGAAGGATGTATCTCTGCCAGTGACCTATATTCGTTCAGCTGAGAACCCCACAAAAGATCTTGGAGGAAATCATGCATCTGAGAGACCTATTTTAGCTTTCTTTGCAGGAGGTATGCATGGTTATCTTCGCCCAATCTTGCTGCAGCATTGGAACAACAAAGAACCTGATATGAAGATCTTTGGGCCCATGCCTCGTGATCTTGAAGGTAAGATGAGATATAGAGAGTTCATGAAAAGCAGTAAATTTTGCATATGTGCAAAGGGGTATGAAGTTCATACCCCCCGGGTTGTGGAATCTATCTATTACGAATGTATACCAGTGATCATATCAGATAATTATGTTCCCCCACTTTTTGAGATTTTGGAGTGGGAATCGTTTTCTGTATTTATACTAGAGAAAGATGTACCAAATTTGAGGAACATACTTCTATCCATTCCTGAAGAGAAGTACATTGAGATGCAGAATAGATTAAAGATAGTGCAACAATACTTTCTTTGGCACAAAAGTCCTGTGAAGTATGATTTATTTCATATGATCCTTCACTCTATCTGGTACAACAGAGTTTTCCAGGTAAAATCTGCATGATGGTGCCATAGAACTTCATTCAATGCTGGGCAAGTTTATTGGATATGGCTGGCCAAGATTGCAAAATTCTGAGAGGAACAGACTTCCAGATATCATCAGAAGAAATGTGAGCGATTCTAAAGGGCTGGAACATATTGGATGTAAGATCCAGGACTGTGTTTCGTAGTAGGTATTTATCAATCAATAACAAAGGCAAGTGATCTTGAGAAGTGAAGCTCCTCAACAAAATGCTGCAGTATGTGCTTGAAGTATCATAACAGTGTTCCTATTTAGCAAAGTGGGTTCTTGTTACCATCGGGGTACCTTATGCTTATAAATTCATCTTGTTCTTTCATATTGATGTACTTATAATTGAAGGATCTAAGGGGAAGTCTTTCTTGTAATAAATGGAAACTTCTGTTGGAAAGGAATTTTCTTTTCAATATGTTTAATATCTAAATATTTTATATAAACTGAAAGGTTTGCAATGGAAATGAAATGGACATTATGTTGAAATCTTAAATGATTACTGACAACTGAAAGCTCAAGTCTTTCGACATTGTCAATATTAATATTTTGATTTCAAGTTTGCAAATTCTTCCATAATTCCTTAGTAACTTTTTTCCAGTAAATATGAGTTTAGATTTTGAACTGTGAGCTTTCAGCAGCTCACTGGAGTTTCAGAACCTCATGCAGTCTCTCAATCCTGAGCTGGTTAGGATTCGATTCGATTCGATAAAGTTAGATTCAAAGAACTAAAAACACATATATCCCTATACGTAAATGAAATATTATTAGTTTGTAAAAGAAGATTTAATCTAGCTTTATCTATTTCTTAACAGCATCAATTGCTCCAAAGTATCATGGTGAAGTTGCAATAAGAGTTGCAGGACCTGTACGCATAAGATTTTATTCCGAGAGGGAAAGAATCGCTGCAAAATATTTTGTAAATTTATTATTCCTGCAAAATAATTGTTTGATTTCTAATTACTCGGCAGTGAATGGAACGAAGAAAGCGGAAGACTTTTGCAGCAGTAAAATGTGGCTAATGTGGCCCTAATCAAAGGAAAAAGCAAGGCTAATGTTTTTAATGTCCGGAAACAGTAAAATCAAAGAAGTAAAAGAA
The DNA here is from genome assembly GCA_001752375.1 of Rhazya stricta. Lineage (NCBI taxonomy): Eukaryota > Viridiplantae > Streptophyta > Magnoliopsida > Gentianales > Apocynaceae > Rhazya > Rhazya stricta. The sequence continues at coordinate 2,043,208 of MEJB01000010.1, read as the reverse complement.
CATCATAATTTTTAAATATATGTCTCTCACTATCTATTGAGCGAATGAAAAGAACCTTATAATTTAATCCTGAAACAGAAAAAGGGGTAGAAACCCAAGAGGATATTACGATTATATGTGCAATTTGATCGTAAAGTATAGTTTTTGGTTACAAATACAGAGAGAGAAGCTGATAATTGAAGTAGTACTTGCTGGCCAAGCACTTAAAGGAGACTACTTTCTTGATTTTCATTTTTTTTCCCCCTGAAAACTGGGTTGCTGTTATTTGATCAGTTGATTCCGATACTGGCTTTCATGGATGCGACTTGCAAGGCTCTTATTTACTCTCATTTTCAAGAATCGACATATTGATGTCGTTCTGGGAGTGACGCATGCTGCTTCTCCAGGGTTATAGTCGACTTCTCCGATCCTCTGTTTGGTACCTTAGCTCTCTTCCTTTCTATGCACACAAAAACACGCAAGCACAGAAAAGCAGTGGTTGAGGCTTTTGGGCTTTTGCTTGGATAATTCTTTCTTTTGATATAGATGTTCAGTGCTCCTGATTGATTCCTTTTTTCTCCTTTGCTTGTCGAGATTGTTGAATACTAGTTGTCGTTAGTCAAGTAATTGGGTTTACGAAAGCACAGCGTTGGATGTGGCTCTTTTGATTTTTTAGTTCAAATGTCTGAAGTTGATTGTGTTTTTGGCTAATTTTGTGGTAATACCAGCAAGTAGTTACTTTGCAAAGGAATTTTCAGATTACTGCTAGTTGATCAAATTTTGGTCAATGGCCGTTTTACATAATGATGCAATAGATTCTTTGTTTAGTTGATGAGGATGCAGAAGTTCGAGCGAGATCTTTTAATATGAGTTACGCAATTCATTTCCAAAACCTATTTCAGATTGATAGAAAGAAATGGCTTTTTGTGGTGGGTTTAGTGGCTATGACTCATATGATCTGTCAATCTCTGATGCTTCCTTATGGAAATGCTCTTCTGTCTTTTTTGCCTGGTGACATGTTTGCCGTACATGACGAGTTAAGGCTTCAATCTAGGCAATCTTATGGAAAGTCTGTCGTTGACGTCCCTCTAACTGTTAACACATCAAATTTAACTAAAGAGCTCCTATCGCTATGCAGTATGAAAATGGGTAAGAACAATGAAATTGGAAACATTTCTAGTGAAATGGCTAAAAATGAGGGTGCGGGAAAAGAGAATGACGCCGTTTCTGATAACATGGTTATAGCTAATAGTCTTGACTTTATTGAAGATGCCAACCTAGATGATGATATGCCATTTGAGGAAGTTACAGATGCAGAAGAAATTGGTCCGCTGGGCAGTGGTAATAAAGAAGATGGCTTTGATTTGGCAAAGATCGGTGAAACTAGGCATAGCCTCTCTCTCGAGCAAGTTGTGAAGTCAAGTAATCAATTTCTAGCAGACAAGGTGCCTAGTGCAAGCGTGAGGGCAGAAAATGAAATTGCTCTCTCATCATCCATTCCAGCTACATTTTCCTCCATAGATACGTCGGTTAATGTAACAGTGTCATCAAATGTGATTAGCACTGCTATTTCATCTCTTGATGTATCTGCAACAGGGAGTCAAATTGAAGAACTTCCAACCAACCGTGAGCATGTTCTGGTGCAAAGTGATTTCTCCACCTCAAACAATAGTTCTGCTTTATCACAGAGACCTGCCAGAAAGAAGATGAGGTGTGAAATGCCACCAAAAACAATAACATCAATCCATGAGATGGAGAGGTTGCTAGTTCGTCACCGTGCTCGTTCACGTGCAATGGTAGAGATCCAAGTTCATTTTTCAGAATTCTTTTGTTTTGGTTCTGAGAATTTCTCATCCTTATATTATATGTTTGTAGAGACCCAGATGGTCCTCACAGCGTGACCAGGAAATTTTCTCTGCTAAGTTACAGATTCAGAATGCTCCAGTTCTGAAAAATGATGTAGAACTTTATTCTCCTTTATACAGAAATGTATCTACCTTCAAAAGGTTTGCTTACTTTTCTTTTTGTAGGAGCTGTTATGCTTAACTTGAAATTTATGATTTCTCCTATCAACAGGCATGTATATGTAACTTATTTTTAGCACTTGTTCGACACCTGCTTCCTTTTCTTTCTTCTTATCCTTTTCCCTTACTTGAGACTGATTGAATGAAGCATAACTGGCTCTCGAAATTTAAAAAAAAGCATTTAAAATCTAAACACAAAAAGGAAATTTGTAGAATAATTCATCAAAGGAAGCAACCAAAAGGGGCTAGTGGAGTAACCTTTGCCAATGAATTCCTTCCTTTGCTTCTCTATGGCATCCTTTTCTAAAGTTTACTTGCTTCTCATAGCAAGTCCCTCATTTCTCTGCTTTATGGTGTTTGTTTTTAGTCACTGACACTATGTTGGAGTCGTGGTCTTCTTGTGGTGCTCCATATCCTCCTTGCTCTTGTGGGAAGTGGAAGTTATCAGAATGGTGAAAGAGGGGATTTGGGCCCTGCAAGAATTAATGCTTGTGGAGAGGAATGCAAATTTAGCACTATTTATCTAGTTACACATTTAGGCAGGCTGTGCTGATCCTCTAGCTCTTTTCCTCTTTCTTTCTGTACTAACATTTTTGTCTTCCATCACGCAAACTTGTGGGTCCCCACTATGTCTTTGTTTATAGCTTGCAGTCTCTATGCTGGCTGTAGTCTGTATCCTTCAACGGACTTCCATAGAGGAAATTGCCTCAGGTTTATTTCATGATATCCAGTCTGTCAACAATAGTCATTGAGCTTGTTTGAGTTCTCAAAATTATGTCTTGTAAATCAGCAACTTGGTTTTAGACATTCATGTGCACTTTTCATGGATATATAAGCTTATCCAGTTTACTTCCCGCGGAGATTCTTCTTCAGTATGTGCTACTAATACAATAATATTTGCTCAACAATACTTGCTAAGTTTTGGAACACTAAGTTTGCTTTTCATGGTTATATTTCTTCTTATTCTCAATTTCTTCACTATGTGACAGGAGCTATCAGCTTATGGAACGCATACTCAAAGTTTATACCTACAAGGATGGGGAAAAGCCCATCTTTCATCAGCCAATACTAAAGGGATTGTATGCATCTGAAGGATGGTTTATGAAACTAATGGAGGGGAATAAAAATTTCATAGTGAAGGACCCACGAAGGGCACACCTTTTTTATATGCCATTTAGTTCACGGATGCTAGAACACACACTTTATGTACGTAATTCTCATAATCGTACAAATCTCCGCCAATATTTGAAGGATTACTCGGAGAAAATTGCAGCAAAGTATCATTTCTGGAACAGAACTGGAGGGGCAGATCATTTTCTTGTTGCTTGCCATGACTGGGTAATGCTTTGGAATTTAAGATTTTTTGTCTATTTGGCTTGTAAGGTACTGGTCTTATGTTCTAGTGAACTAACCTGTACCAAAGTTGAAGCATAATGATCTGCTGTAACTTTTGAGATCAGGGCCTCCTATGCTATGGAATGACATTGTGAACTAAATCCCCTAAGACTTGCCCTGGTTCGTGAATACATAGAGAGCATCTTTTTCTGCTTCAGTTTCTTCATTATGGTTAACATTAGTACATTAAAAGTATTCTAGGGTCATTATAATTGATTAATTGTATGCATGTTTCTCAATCCATTGCTGTAAATAAGGAATTTATCCTGCACATGTGTGGTCTGATGCATATTTTGTTTGTTTAGGCTCCATATGAGACAAGGCATCACATGGAACATTGTGTCAAAGCACTCTGCAATGCTGATGTTACTGTGGGTTTCAAAATAGGAAGGGATGTTTCACTACCAGAAACATATGTGCGCTCTGCCAGGAATCCCCTTAGAGATCTCGGTGGAAAGGCACCAGCTCAGAGGCATATTCTTGCTTTCTATGCTGGCAACATGCATGGCTATTTGCGTCCAATCTTACTCAAACATTGGAAGGACAAAGACCCAGATATGAAGATCTTTGGACCAATGCCTCCTGGTGTAGCTAGCAAAATGAATTACATCCAGCATATGAAAAGCAGCAAGTACTGTATCTGCCCAAAGGGCTATGAGGTCAACAGCCCAAGAGTGGTAGAAGCCATCTTTTACGAGTGTGTACCTGTGATTATATCTGACAATTTCGTGCCACCTTTCTTTGAAGTCCTAAACTGGAACGCTTTCTCAGTAATCCTTGCGGAAAAAGACATTCCCAAGTTGAAAGAAATTCTGCAATCCATACCAGAGGAGAAATACCTTGAACTGCAATTTGGGGTGAGAGAAGTTCAGAAGCATTTTCTCTGGCATGCTAAGCCTATGAAGTACGATCTCTTCCATATGACTCTTCACTCAATTTGGTATAACCGAATTTTCCAGATAAAGCTTAGATGACGTCTTCCAAGGCTTTATGAAGTATATAAGCTTATGTATACTTAAAGAACATGGAAGGCGCACGATTTCTACTAGTGTGGTTATCTTGAATGGTTCTATCTTTTGAAGATGCTGAACCTGCTATGCTGTTCCATTGAACTGACCCGGGTACTGATGCCAGAATCTACTTCTCTTGATTTAAGGAAACCTGAGGTACTTATGGCAGTGTTAGTCTGCACTCTTGTAAAATTTGGAAGAGAATACATCAAAGTGGTCGTTGACTGGCTACTGTAAGCCAGTTTTTGCTCTGTGGCTGCATAAATTTCTGAACATAGTTCTGTAAGTTAACATGCTATATAGAAGGTGATCAGGATTCCAGTTCATCTTGCATCAAAGAGAGGGAAGAAACCTCTTCCCACAGACTGCTCACCAGTAATCTCCATGTGGGGAAAGGTTGTTGGATTCTGAGTTGCCACACATGTTGTTACAAGTTTCCATGGAACTCTTTTTTCTTTTTTTATCCCCTTTCTTTTTTGTGTAAAAATTTGAGATGCCATGAGAGGTATCTTTATTCTGCAATATGCCAACAGAAGAATGTCAGTATTGCCATTTGTTTAGTTGAAATTCATGTCTTAGTAAAGCCAATAGTAGATATGGATTGTCAAAGCTGCGGTGAGGATGCTCTCTGCTTCCCAGAAAAAGAAAAGCATTTTGGTACTACAGAAAAGTGCCAATATTTTGCAAATAGAAGCAAATTGATGTGCTGAAGATCTAATTGTGGATACCGCTAAAACTTTGTCAATATTTAGGCATTTGCATTAATTTTTTGTGGAGGGAAAACACGGAAAAGGAATGGAATGAAAGGATTAAGTTTAGTTAAAATGGTCCAAACTTGACTTTTGCCTAATACAAAAGAATCCAGGGAAAAAATCAATTTTAATGAATCATTTATAGCGACAATAGCAATAATTCTTGCAACATTTTATAATTAACTTAAAAAATATTGATAAATATATAAATTAATATATATTAACTATGCACAAATGATAAACATCCAATCCATACCTTTTCTCGCCCTCAAATCACTTCCCTTTCTTCTCCTCTCTTCTCTCTCTACCGAAGGCCCATTTGGATTAGATTTCAAGAGAGAGAACGAAAAACAAAGTAGTTTGGTTAAGAATTAAGATCTTAAAAGAAAAGAATATTCCTAAAAAAACAAAAGAAAAACAAGTTTGTTTCCCAAGGTAGAATGCCGCATGATGTAAGAAAGCTCCCGAGAGTCCTCTCCCTCTTTATGAATTCTTGATCCTTACTCAACCTACCCTTTTAAAGTTTAGTGTCTTCAATAGATTATTCTTTTTGCAATTATCTCCCTTTTTAATTATTTATGAATAAAAGTAGTTCAGTCTTTTAATTTTCCTTTTATTCTTCTACGATGATGGATATCAACAAAGAAAAAATATATGCAWCCTAAATCACTAAATTATTATTTAGAACATTTGAAAAATTCAGGGAGAGGAAAGGTGCGATAGTCAAGGGGAGCCTTCAATTGCATTTGTCGACTCCGGCCCAATCAGATGGAAGGTATACTCTCCGGTTCAGCAAGCAAAGTCCATGGAGTATTCCTCCAGTACTCTGCTGACTGCCTGACACTCAACCAGTTATCTGACACGTTTGCTTTTCATATCTCATCATTATGCCTCAAATTAACTCAGCAACTTTAGGGCTAGGGTTCTTACTATTGCCTCTTGGGTTGCATTCACTTTTTACAATTGACGGTTAAAACTTTGAAATTCCCACTATAGGTGCTTTTTCCGTTCTCAAAAAACATTAAAAAGAATATTACAAAAGCAAAACTAAGTTCAAAGTTCATTGCTTTTTGAACTCCATTGCTTCAAGTTTTGGAGGGCTTTATCAAAGATTGAGACTGTGAGAAACCCATTTCTTTATTCATGGATTTAAATTATAAAGAAAAGTAACCTCAAGTGGGCCATTTGCCATTGGATAAAGATAACCTGATACTCCAGATCAGTTTTTCTGCTCCATTCACATTCAATGAGAAAATGACCACCATTTTCAAGCGGTTGGTTTGGTAATAGCTTTGTAGTACTATTGTAATTCTAACGATTTGAATTTATATTCTTTTCGGCGAAATTCATTGCTTTAATGCGATTTGCCGATGGTGTTTTGCTTCCCTCCTCAGCTTACATATACATATATATGTGGATGGTCTCCTTTGATCGCGAAGGGTGATCTGCTCTGGGCCTTGCAGGTTTCGGTCTCTCTTTCATCTTGGACTAATATATTGCAGAATTTTGTAAGTATTCTTCCATAAACAAACTTATCTCCGAGCTTCATTTGCAAAATGTGTTCAAATATATTTAAATGTTCTTGATTTTGGTCATTTTGCCTTGTTTCATTTATATATATGTTACTGGTGTATAGAAGATGTCTTTGTCATATTACTGGTTTAAGTGTGGGAAGTAGAATATGTTGCTTGGAAGTGTATCATTTTCTGTCTTGCAACTCTTGCCTGGAGAACTGAATCAAGATCACGCTACGGTGTTTTGATTAGTGACGAGCTATATTGTGGTCCTCTGGTATAACCACGAGCTGATTAGGCTTCTTTAATTCCCTTCTGAAACTGTGTGACTTGTTAAACATATTTACAATGCCTGGCATTTTTAGTTTAACTACTCATTCAGGGTTTGAAAGACTGGAGAATGTCCATTCTTTCACAAGATGGTCGATTCATCTTAAATGGGTAATGTTTTGATTCTTCCTGCTTCCGGATTAGTTTTAAGCATTTCAGTATATCTTTTGATTATTTCAAACCAAAGTTTAAATTGTGTGCAGCATATATGAGGTTAAGCACACTCTTACCTCTAGAAAGATATTTTTATTCATAGATGTCAAGTTAGAACTGTCCCTCATTTTAAGATGTTTCTAAGGATCTATGATGTCTGTTCTAAATTTATAGTTGTTCAAGAATTAGTTTTATCCTTTAGGACCTGGATTAATTTCATTTATTTAATCACTTCGGTTGATGTATTACTTAACTTTCAGGATCCGTAGGATTGATGGGAGACCTGTACTCAAGTGAAGGATATAGCTACATCCATTCAACAGTATGTGCAAACTCCCTTTTTCATGTTAGAGTCCTTCTCTTTTCCTGGGTTGGCTTTTGATTATGTTCCTTAGCTTCCAACTTACATTTCACATTCTTGTCTTTTCATTTTCAGGAAAGTTACTTGTTCTAATCTCTAAGTATATGACGGGGTGATTTTCTCAAATTATGATGATTTGCTTCTTGAATTGGTGGTCTTTTACATCGGCACATGATTTTCTGTCAATAGTAGTACTAAATTAATACAAGGTCTCTCAAAAGGGGACCTTTTTACTTTCTATCGCTGTCACTGATGTTCAGGTATAGTTTGAACTTGCATCCTCAAAATCTAATAGGCCTTGGCCCTCTTAGCAGGATGCATATGATGCGGTGTTGAACCATAATCTTCTTCAGCTGCATCTTTCTTCCTATCTGGTGTCAATGGACGACATATTTTCCCGTCTCTTGACCTTGACTTCTTATATCACTTGCAGACTTATTCAGTTTATTGGTAAGTGCTGTAAACCATTTATGCCAATCGTATACAGACGTGGTTATTCATACTCACGACTGTACCTGCATATGTTTGTCCTTTTTCCTTTTAATGAAAATAATTCAGATATTTTTGCTTGATATTGATGCAGAGGATCTTGTCTTTAGAGATGTCAGAAGATGGTTGGAAAATTCAGTTGTCATTTCCTGTAATCATGAAGAAAAATCTGCTTGTCACGGTGCTTATACATCTGTTACTGACTGTACTTCAACTTCTTCAAGACCTTGCAAATCCAGCTCGAGTGTCGGTGTCAATCAAGAGAGCACCTTAGAGCTAGATCTGCCTGTAAATTCAGAATTTACAATTCTAGAAAACAATTGCAGTTCTGGAGGCATCTCCATAGTTTTAAAAGGGTATATGCTTCACTTGCTCTTCTTGCATGCACTTTTCTGGTGAACCTTCAGAATTTCTTGCCTTTTCCCTCTTGGTTTACATTATAGTAAAAAGCATTATGAATTGAATAATCTATTCTCTTCCTGACATATACTTCTACACAGTTTACATCCTCAATCTACTAACTTGTTAGTCCTTCTGGTCAATAATGAATGAAGTATAACTACACTGAATGTATCGTTGTGTGGTTGACTAAATTAATAAAACTGGCAATCTTGTTTTTATCTTTTCTGTACTAATATTGTTAGATCCTAATCTCACCAGAGGTTTCCAGGGTCATGCTTCCTATATTTGGTCTGAGGATTGCTGGGAGGTTAGGATTGACAACTTGGAGGTGTAGTCTTTGTTATATCAGATCTGCCCAAGCTCAAGTACTCAGGTGAACATTACCTTTGTTTATAATTTTCTTCTTTCTCTCAATAAGTAGGTTATAATTTGAAAACCAATAATTTTCTCCACACGATAGATCTTAAAGGATCGAAATCATATAATGATTTTTGGCCTTCTTACTTGTAACTAACTTCCATTTTGTTGCCATTAGCTTCATTTATCGGGTAAGAAGAACTCTCCGTGGATCTTCTGATGATATTGGATGGTTACAACATGATCCTGGAATGGCTCCTGTGCAGGATGGTTCAGCTAGATTTCTGGAACTTCTTGAACGAATCAGGTAACAAGTCTAAATTTGTTGTTTCCTTTTAATCAGCTGAATCTAGAGTCTCGATTGTGTTTGAACAATCTGCTATTCGAAACTTCATAGAAACCATTAATAGCACAATTAGAACTCTTGTGGCAGAATTTCTAACTAATTATTCTCTGTTACTAGAACCAGTCTTTTGAAATTCCAAACCTTAATTTTGTTTCCCAGTAATGATCAGTATTCTTGGTGCCTGGAATTTATGGATTACATAATCTTATGCTTACAATCCGATGAAATTGTTGGTATCTGTGTGTTGTACTGACTTTTGAGCTCATTGTGCTGCATATTGTATCAAAACCCCAAGAATAAGGAACTTCCTTTCCCTTATCGGCTTTTGCAGCGCCATGCTTGGAGACTCAAGATTTCAAATTTCATTTCAAGTTGTCATCCTAGTTCCCGTTATTTTGATAGCTAAGTAGCTCCAATTTTAAGTGATAAATTTAACATATCTAACGAACCAAGAAATATTATGTTCCATTCCCTCTAATCTTATGTCTTGCAGGGCAAGGCCGCTTTTTCCAAGCATCTCCGAACTCATTTAATCTGTCAATTCTCTTTTTGGTCACTTAAGAATGTACTATGTCACAGTCTGACCATCATTTTGTTTGACAAACAAATTTTTCTGAAGATGACTTTTTATACCTATCACCTATGTATATAGTCTGTTCATCTATACCTGCTAACAAACAAGAAAATCTTTGATATTTCCAGAGAAGCATCATGATAAATGTTGAAATGAAATAGTATCTGCTCTATGTGCTTCTCTTCAATATTTTGACTAGTCTCCCAAGTCTCAACTATTGTTAGACATGATTGGCATAGATGTGTCCACGAACTTGGAAGTCGAAGATCCTATAACGGAGTCAACAAAGGCTAGGTTTACATAGCTTTACCTCTATATGTAAATAGGCTGCTTCCAATTATTGAACCAGCATCTCCTTGGTTTCAGATAGTTCTAAACCATTTTCACACCAACTCCTGCCTTTTCTACATATACATTTTCATTATTGTGGTTAACCATCTTTTCTTCTTCTCCTGTAATCAAACATGTACATAAGAATTTCTAGAGTGGTCAAAACCATGTATTGGTTGATAATTTTTTTTTTTTTAAAAGATGAATAATAATAATATACCGCAACATCACTCACCTCTTATTCTGAGTATTTTCTGTATGGTAATGAGTTCTTCAAATTTCGTATTTACCCTGCATAATTGTTGGCCATTTCAGAGATGAAAAATGGGGGTAAGAAGCACTGAGCTTTCCTAAATTAGGCAGTAGAAGGTAAACTTCTCCTGCCAAACTCCTGATGCTCATTGTTTGGGCAGCCTACTTCAGGTCTAGTTTAAACACAAAGCGAAGAATGGAAATTGATGCATATCTGAATAATTTTGAAAGTCTTTTAAGATTCTATCTTTTCCGTTCATCCTTTAACTGTTGACAAATTTGGTAACTCATTTTTCCAATCAATAATTGAGAGAGATGAATTTCTGATCATATTGCCTTTTATCTCGTGTTTTTTAGGAACGGAGAGCACACACTGCCTGATTGTTTTGTCTATCTACTAATTCCAGGTTTTGGAAGTTCTCTTTCTTCTGTTTTCTCTGTTTATCTTCAATCTGTGTGTTGTCCTCTTGTATCTTGCTTCATGATATGAAAATTTCTCAGGGCTTTTCAGCAATCATGGGCCCCTATATTTTGTGAGCACCAAGAGATTTTTCTCAAAGATGGGTCTTGCTTGCCACATTGCCAAAATCCACAGCGAGGTAAAGAGGTTTAATTGTATGTATTCCTCAATTCGTATAGCATATTAGAAAAAAGAGCTGCTGAAAAAAATTATATGTACATATGAGTTCAGTCTCTTTTCCCTTGAACTTAATGGAATCTGTTTCATTTGTCAACCTTTTTCCCACTAATTAAAGGCATCGGTGGAACACAATGCATGGGAACTGAAGCAGTACATAGAGGAGCTATACTGGGGATCAAGTAAGAGAGTGATGCTACTTGGTCACAGCAAGGGTGGGGTTGATGCTGCTGCTGCTTTGTCAATTTATCAGCAAGAGTTGGAGGACAAGGTTGCTGGTTTAGCATTTGTACAGAGCCCTTATGGTGGAACACCTGTGGCATCTGATATACTTCGTGAAGGGCAGATAGCTGACAAGGAAACCCGGAGGATCATGGAGTTAATAATATGCAAATTAATTAAGGTAATGTTTCACTCTGCCCAAATTTTAATAGTGCATTAACAGTGCTTTAGAACCAAAGGTGCTGCCTATGCAGATCCAGTATCATTACATGGCCAAGAATCTGATAGATTTCCTTTCTATTGTTGTGGCTAATCTTGGTTATTCCATGTAAATATATTACGTACATGATCTTAAACATAAGACAAAGGCTTTAAGACATTACTAGGCAGAAGAAACACTTGTAAATGTTCTAGTTGTATGACACATAAATTTGGGAGCTTTGACCGAGAAAACATTTGTTACAGAATCCATGCTTCATAAACATTGTTGGTTCCTTACCTTTTACGTCCCTTTACCATCCCTCTGGACTGTTTACCAATATGGTTCATATGTTCCTGTCTCTTATGTTTTCTGCTGTTAATTTGCAGTTGATTTTACATAATTCTTTTGTTCATTCCATTCACTTTTTACATATTAATTCTACTGCATTGCAGGGTGACATACGGGCGCTAGAGGATCTCACATATGAGAAGAGGAAAGAGTTCATCAAAAACCACAAGCTTCCTGAGAATATCCCTCTAATCTCCTTCCACTCTGAAGCAAGTGTAGCACCCGGCGTTATTGCGACAATGTCCCATATAGCTCATGCGGAACTTCCATGGCTTCCTTTACCACACTTCGGCAGTAAGGATTCTGCTGAAGTTCTGCAAGCAACAACAAAGGTGCCTGTTATATTTCCTGTATCAGCTGCCATGGCTGTTTGTGCACTTCACCTGCAACTGAGGTACGGAGAGAAGAGTGATGGCTTGGTAACATGCCGCGATGCTGAAGTTCCCGGCTCAGTAGTTGTAAAGCCAGATAAAAAACTCGATCATGCTTGGATGGTGTATTCTTCATGGAAAATGAACCCCAGTGAGCCCGACCGTTCTGAAATGTGTGAGGCTCTTTTGACACTGCTGGTGGAACTTGGAAGGCAGAGGAAGAGTCAGATGACAATAAGCAGGAAATGACAAACAATTGAAACAGCAACTATGTAATATCTAATCTTCTCTGCATATTGATGTACTTCTTGTAGCAAACACCTCCAGTCGAAGGGAGAGGGTGATACCTTTGCCTGATGTTTGCAAACTTTCTCACCTTTTCTGTTCAACCTAAAGGAACACTCTGGGCAATGATGTATCTGTAAGCTTGAAAATGGACTAAAAAATGTGCCACTTCTAGGGTAGTCCTCTTTTCCCTTTCCCTTTTCTTTTTCTTTTTAGGTTTTTTATAAACTGAGGAGACAGATTGGAAGGAAGTTAAAATTTTAAATTTTAACCAATTAAGTTATCACACAAGAGAGGATAAACTGATTTTTAAGGGTTGGTGTTCTCATTAAAGGATGCGTGGGGGTATGTCAGTGCCCAACGGTACGAAGAAAGATTTGAATTTGAAGAAAAGTCAAAGACTTAAAAGATGGGACCCATGGGCATTTAAAGCCTCATTCCATAACAGCGAGATTTCATAGGACTCCAGCAAAAATCCCAGTCAAAAAGGGGCCCAAGAGTAGCACACGTTCGTCAACGTCTTAAGAATAGCCTGTATTGTCATGGTTCTTTATCCAACTTCCCAGAAGGCCCACATGAATTAAATTCGCATTTTGCAATATTAATTGGTTAAAGACACTTGAATAATGCTGAGATATCCATTAAAATATTTCACAATGGCTGGGCCCTCCACGAATCATAATTCTCAAAGCCCATTGATTGCCTCTCTGGACAATCCAAATACTATTGACATAGTGGGCCTGAAATTGGTCCCAGCCCATTAACTTATTAATCTCAGTATTCATCTCACAGACATTCTTTTTACAACATTAGCAATTAATCTTCGTAGGAGAGGTGGATCTAAATCATTTGAGTGCTGTTTTTCGGTTGCAATACCTAAAACGAAATATGGCGATTACTTAAATCAGAGCATGACGTACTTGTACCTATATGCACTGGTTATCGGGCTGCTATTGATGCTTTTAAGTGATCGGGCTAAGGGAGCCTCCGGCCACCTTCCATGTCAATGTGAAGAAGATATTGCGAAAGATTCAGGAAATAACGTTGATTAGTTATGGTTAATCTTTGATTACAAGAGCTCTGACCACCGAGTAAGTGATGCTGCTAAGTAATAAAGTCTCCAAAAGAAACAAACTAGTTTTGATGTGCACGAAACGCGGGATCACCCTATGGAAAGTACTGCTTTGAATGGTTGGTTTACATAACAAGATTAAATGTGCAATCACTCTGGTTTCCATTTCTTACTTTTCACCGTAAACTTCGCATTGAACTCCGATGTTGCTTTGAACAATCATATCACTGGACTACTTCTGCAGCAATTATTCAGACTTGATAGTTCTTCAGAAACAAGAAAAATTCTACCGGAAAAACATAAAGAAACTCTGAGTTTTGAGTGTTCGGGGAAGCTCGTAAAAGAATCAGTCTTTGATCTGCCACTGTATTGGTCATTTTGATGCTAATTTATTAATTTTCTGCGGTAGTCTGGTGTAGATTTCCATATATCTGGAAGTAGTGTGAGATTTATAGTCCTTTATCTGAAGTTTGAACCTAAAATGCAGCTTCAACAGTGTAAATAAGGAAAGAACTGCTGAAATATGTGAGATCAAAAGAGCAGAAAAAGCAACCCCAGATAAAACTAAAGCCTCCTCTTCTTGCCTATGGGGACGGATACATGAATTATTACTTGAAAGAAAGCTGCAGTTTCCATTAATATGGTAAAAGGTGCTAGAACATGATGATAGAAACCAGCTTCGAATACAGGGACGACGAGGATTTCACGTGGTGGAACATTAATTGCTTTGATCCTTCAGTACTACTGATGATCATATATTGATCGCCATTGTTAATGGTTTCTCCGCGATGCTCATTGATGCCGTTTTGAATTCTCCAAAAGTGGTGGAGGCTTTGTACTTCCTTTCTTGTGCAATTCTGGCACACAGTCTGCTATAACATATTAAAATTTTCTGATCAAATAGTAGCATGGGTTCTTGACGCTTCAGCGACTAGCCAGTTTTGTTTTCTTTCATGTTCGAAAGGTAAAGGAAAAGAAGCTAAAGCTACAAACCACCAAGCTAGCTAGAGCCTCATTTAGAGCTACAAGTCTACCAAACGTTCACGGACGTGACTTGTTCAAAGATTACTATCGCCTACAATTTCAGTTGCTTTGTAGAATTAATGAACCATACTAGACTTGTTTGCTATAATGGGTAGTTGTTTGAGCCACGAAGCGAACATGAAATTTATGATCTCCTTGAATTATGATTAGCATAGGACAAATCATTTGCGAGCTTCTTTTAGGTTTGCTATATTTACTAGGACCTCTTTTCTTTTTTCTGAAATTACTCTGACTCGTTCCGTGTTCTTCTGTTTCTTTTCCAATGTGGGATAGGTTGACCCCCTGAAAGACTCAATTCAAGAGCAATTTCATGTATGAGATGGTAATGTTTGTATAATAAACTCAGTGTAAATGAGCATTCAACTCCGATTATTGCTTATTTATAGGAAAAAGGATCGAAAGAATCCATTAATGTATGTCCATAGGAGTACTTACCTAGTTGTATGAATGTTTGGTTTGAGTCGTATTGCCAGGCAAACAACCATGTTACTGCAAGCTACTTATTTAACTGGCGATTTTTCTGTCAAAGCAACGCCAAGCACTAGGCTACAATCTTTGTCGGGAAAACATAAGGTTGATCAAGCGGCATTTTACATGATTACATCCAATGAGAAGAGCATGAGACTAAAAGGAGTTCATCAATGGCTRCTAATAGATTCAGGTAGATTGTTAATGAGAGGACGGGAGACGAACTCAGATTTTTTCTAACCAGAAACATCGATCAAGTTTTCCAGCGCGGCAGCAAACGCCTCAGTCACCAACCACTGTTCTGAGATTCCCAATTGCCAGATAGGCTCATCACAGCAGTGATCAGCCCCGGCAGATCTTCATGTTCACTCTTGGCTTTGCCTCATGTCAGTACGACTGCATGTGGTACGTTACTTACAGGCTAATACCAAGGCCACAAATTAAAGCAGACAGATGTATGTGGTATACATGCAACTCAGGGACATCTCTCATTGGCCATCTATGCCGGCACGTTAAGTACTCKCCTTTGTACTCTCACTCTACTTGCCAATTCCCATAAAGAAGATGGTGCTCAAAAAGAGATGTAAAATTAATGGTTATATTCATCTTGGGATTGTTTAACTTGTAAAAAGTCTTAAAAATTTAGACTTGAGTTAACTAGTGTCATATTGTCAAAACTGACCTTTCGAAAAATTCGAGTACGATCAGCTGAAAAACTATCTTGCTAAATGATGATACTGACAATAGCAAGAGATCTCAAGCATGATTCTTGTTTCCTGTGATAATGTGACATTAATAATGGCTCAAGTTCTCCAAAATAGAAATTAAATTGCAAGGCTCCACGAGGCCATATTCTTGAGTCCTCTATATATGAATATACAGAGGTACGATGGTGGACCGAAGTGAATTTAATTACCAATGAAATCCTTGCATAGATAATCGACAGCTCACGTTTATAGGGTACAATCCGACTTCATATTCTCGATTGGTTCTGGTGAAATGGACTTCGACATATTAGGGATTGAGGCCAGCAATTATGTGCATATATGGTTGTACTATTGGAATATTTATGTAACTTTAGCTACTATTCATCTAATCATGACATAGGAATTTATCTTAAAAGAATTCGTCCGGCTTCTACCTAAATTTGTTACGGAAAGAATTGTGTCCATTAAAAAATCTTTTAATGCATTCTTTAACATATATTATCAGAACATGATACGTATATATACTTAATATTATCTACTACTCTTCTTCTCTGATTTCATTACCTCTTCCAATAATATATAAATACAACTTGTATCATTATGCGTATATCAAGGTGCATTTTAAATTATGTATTAGAAGACTCGGGGGCAGTTCTACCTTCATAACTTCAACCATACTCTCAATAAGATATTTATATAGACCTTATTTTCATAAATTATTAATAGAAAGTASAATACACCATACGTGAAGTATAAATTATTAATGGATAATCCAGCTAGGAAAGCCGAATATATTTAGATCCATTCCAAAACTTCTGCGCAATTTAATTTCCCTCTTTTAGGTATTCATGTTTGGATCACGAATTGGATGAGAAATAAGGAAATCCTTAAAATATCTCTGTTGTACCACTTGTCAAGGTACTAATGTCATAATTAATTAAAACTAAAAATTAAAGTTTGAACATGTAAATTTTAGGAATTTTTTATCGGGTAGACTGATACTATGATGTAGTTCCTTTGTGGGTTGAAAGGCCAATGCAAAGCATTAGAAAGGTCATAAATAAGAGGAATGGAGCATGAATCCTAAGAAGCCCTTAATGGGAACCCATCCCATTTGGGTAATTAAATAGTATTTATTGAGCTCATTAAATATCTGGTGTGAAAACTGTCAGTAAAGTTTCTTATTTTAAGTAACTCTTCTCCCTATAAGGGAAGGGAATTCAATACATTTCAGAATCTCAAAAAATCTGAGAAGAAAGCATATACTAGTCCATTAATATTATAGTATAATGATTTGACCTTTGATGAAGGTCTACATTTATTTAATTCTTATTCACATCACCAAATCAATTGAGACCTGCTCATCTATTGTTTGCCAACATAGGCATAAAACCCTAGTTTCAACCTACTAGTAGATTAATGCCCCGCTCTACACGCTGAGCAATTTCATGAGGTTWGCCAAATGGGGCAAATGGAATCCTAGTCGAGCCCAAGCTTTCCATAACTACCAAAAGCACAAAAACAGTAAATAAATAACAAGATTGCTCTTATTTGATTCATATTCTTTTCCTCCATGAATAATTAGAAAAATACACAATTTTGGAGTTTGCAAATGTCTTGATTATTTTGCTCGTTATTCTACAGGTCAATTATTATATATTATTTCTTTTAAAGACGTAATCTTTACGATAAGTAATTCTTTATAAGGAAATAACTAACTATTATATTTATGAGATAGTAAAAGTAAAAATCAATGATTAATAGTTGTACCTATCAAATACTTAATAAATAAATAGGACACATATGCAACAAAAAACACACAAGTATATTTCCAGTTAACTTTTAACTCCTTATTTGTTATTATTTAGATGAATTTATGCACAAACACATGTATTTATATACTTTTCACCATGAATTTACTAATATCAGCATTATATGAAAGAGATAATTGTGAATCTTATTCAAAAGAGTGATTTGATCAATTTAGGAACATTTTGTGAACAAGGCACTTAGTGCCTATCTTTTCACTTTAAGGGATAAGGTCCCATGAGCTCCTAATCCTAATGGAGATAAAGTTCAATGTACCAAATGAACAATAAATTGGAGAGTTACAAATACAACATAGTGAGGTTTACTTAGTAAGTTATTATGCCTTAAACGTTCAAAGCTAATTATACATTAGTCAAGATACATTTCATATACTTGTTTAAAAGATAAGGATGATGAAATTCCTTATCTAGTGCATAAGTAACATCGGATCATATATCATATAATTTTTCTGCTCTAAATCTTTTAGTGCCCATCGTATGTAACATCAATCAAAACACAATTTCTATATATTATTCATCATAAGATAGAGAAAAAGAAATGTTGATGGAGTATAGAGCACGGTCAGTATATATATACTGAACTGAACTGAACTTATAAGATAAGAGAGAAAGTCGTTGAAGAATTTRAATATAGGAGAATTATATAGCTTAGTAGAAGATCTTTAACCTAATTTTTTCTTGGAGGCATGATTAGGGGAGGGATGAAATAGGGCAACAATGCTTCATTCATTATCTAGTGCATAATTAATTATCACTCCTATGTAAATCCAGTTAAAACATAAAAATTTCGTAGATTGCTATCACATAAATGTGTCCAGTCGCCTTGATGCGCAGTTCAATCCACATCTCCCCCTTTTTTCAATATAGATATTAAAAGAAAAATATTTTCTTTTAAAAAGGGAAGAAAAAAGAAGAAATTTACCAACCTACGAAATGATTTTTTAATTGAAAATGAAAAGGTAAAAACATTTCCTCTATTAGAAGATTAAGGAATAATTAACTAGGAAACTTTGATGCTAATGAGGGTAATATAAATGATCTCAACTAATAAAAGCAAGAATTAGGAATTCTAATAAGGCATTTAGCCCTCATATAATAATAAAATAAAAAAAAGTTTTTTGGGCAAAAAAGAAGTTGTTAGGTGAGCATTGCAATAAATAAAATAAGAACTTGTGCTACGTGGAGATATTTTACAAAATTCGTGCACTAAAAAAAGAAAAAAGAAAAAGAGAAAAAAGAGTTTTTTAATTTTTACATAGTCATAAATAAAATAAATATAACGGAATATATTTGTATGTGGAATTACAGAATGTGAAGGAGTGTAGAATACGTGTCCTTTGCAGATGAATTTGGAGTCGTTACAGCTGTGAGTATGAGATGTATACAGTCATCTTCTTCGTCACTTTACTTCCTTAAGAGTTCGTAACTCATCTTCTCTTCTTGCTTGTGTCTTAAGCCTTCTTCCTTCTCAGCCAAAAGTCCACCCCCCAGCATCCTTTTCACTCCTCTCCTTCTCTTCTTCTTCCCAGCTTCTCCCTCGAGATTCACTGTGTATATGTATATAGTGTTTTTAACACTCTGTATATACTCGTTTCCTCTGGTTGTGTGCTTTCTTCCATTAAGAAAATGATGGGTTAAATACTGGGTCGGTTTGAGGGTCCCTCTGTCTCTACTACTTCCACTCTCTACTGCCATACCCCTGTACTACTACCGCTATTAAAAATCCTCCCTTTCTCATTCTTTAGCTCTCGATCTCCAAAGCGCTTCTCCCATCACACACACGTAGATCGTTCATTACTCCTATATATACACACTGATATTCTCCTCACTCCATCATTTATAAGACTGATCAACCCTTCTCCTTCTTCTTCTTCTTTCTATGCTTTTAGAGTGATAGCAGAGAGCTTCACTCAAATCGGGATGCTGCAGATCCACAAAAACCGTAACTGTCATCAAGATCAAGATCATTACAAAATGGCTGATTCTACAAACTCAGAAACTGAATCGAGCAGTCACTCGTTCTCTTCTTCTGCGTCTCCGCCGTCATCCGTGGAAAATCCAAGTTCGAAACACCACCAGCGTAAACGCAGCAGGGAAGACACGACAACTGCTACTACTGCTAAAAGTAATAATGGCAATAGCAGTAAGCATCCGGTGTACAGAGGGGTGAGGATGCGTGCCTGGGGAAAATGGGTATCAGAAATCCGTGAGCCCAAGAAGAAGTCTCGGATCTGGCTAGGAACCTTCGCTAGTCCAGAAATGGCGGCCCGGGCCCACGACGTCGCGGCCCTGTCCATCAAAGGCAACTCCGCCATCCTCAACTTCCCCGAACTAGCGGACACTTTGCCTAGACCCGCCACGTGTTCCCCACGTGACGTCCAGGCCGCCGCTTTGAAAGCCGCTCACATGGAGATGGAAATAGACCACCGCCACCATCACGTTAAAGGAAGCGAGTCTTCACGGGACATGACGTCATCGTCCTCTTCATCCTCGTTATTGTCTAGCGTGACTTCAGCGGAGGACGTGTCGACGACAGCCCAGGCGGAGGCACAGGCGCAGGAGGAGCTGAGCGAGATAGTGGAGTTGCCAAGTCTAGGCCCGAGTTACGATTCGGTTGAGTCGGCTCAGGAGGAGCTTCTGTTCGTGGACTCGGTGGATTCAATCGGGTGGGACTACGGTCACCCGTGGTTGATGCATGGCTGCACGGAAAACTGTGGGTATTTTGGGGATAGTAACATGGCAATGCCAGAGGTAGATAATGTGATTTCAGGAAGCTTTGGAGGCCTGTTATGGTAACATCAGCGGGGGGGAAAAGAAAAAAAAAGTAAGAAAAAGGATTAAAAATAGAGTGTTTAGTTTTTCTTTTTTCTTTTAATTTTGCTCTTCTCTCGTAGGATGAGGTTTTCTGGAGGTTATAAACTCATATTTACAAAATTTTGGGACTTGAAGATAAATAAAAAATTTTACTACTCTATACCTTTCTTGCATCTCAAGTTGTAGGTGCAATACATATACTAGTTTGATATGATGAGAGGAAAAGGCAGAAAGAAGAAAAGGAAAGGAAGGAAGCCCTTATTGTTGTTGTTGATTGGTGCTTGATTCTTTGTCTTTTGTCCCTCTCTCTCTCTTCAATGATTACGATATCTTTGGTTAAAAAAATAAATAAAAGAGAAAGAAAAGAAAGTTACCATGGACTTGGTTATTGGTCCTTTTGCATTCGTTTAATATCCAATTTGTGCATAACGAATACTTTTCCTTTTGTCATTTGGAATATGAAGAGTCATCTCATCTGGAGTGATCCCTTTCTGTAGAATATGCCAGAGATTTGAAAACTTGTTTTCAATGCGGAGAAATTCTTGCTTTTGTCGCTATTACTTTCGTCGTAATCAACCTAATCTCAGTATTATGATCATTGATTTTCWTTTTTACTTTTCTTCTCCGAGGGTAAAAGTAAAGAGGAGGTGGTGGTGGTCTGGTTGCTTGAATGATATCCAAGATTGGGTAAAAGAAGACGAGACTCAGTTTGACTGTGCAGCTTGCTCAACTATTAGTGGCAWAAAACAAAACTAGGCGCGAGGGAAGTTACCAGAATTTATTACCGTGCGTGGGAAGTCGTGTTTGGGGGGTAATCTGTACGGAGAAGAATTGATTTGGACAGGTCTATGAATTTCCGTAGGCTAAGCACAAGAACAGCTCCGATACAGCTAAGAGATTCAAGCCAAGGCAAACAGCTCCTGCTGCTAAACAGTATTAACTCTTTGCCATGTGATGTGGCTCTCTCTTTCTGCTCCCTGCACAGTAAAGAAATCTCATATTCCTTTGTCTCCTTTCTGCCAAGAGGCAAATTCCTTGAACCCAAAGCTATCCCTCTTGAAACGCATCCGCTTGCTTCCATACATGTTGTATTTTGATACTGTACGCCTCAACATGCAAAAACATATATACCACTAATGATTGACATCTCTTTCCATATTTCACTTGTATTCTGAATCAAACCCCACAATGGAACTGGGAATTTCCCTAAACATTACTCCAGAGAGGAAAAAAAATCCAAAAAGTGAGTACGGAATTTGACATAAAAGGCAAATTTTCCAGACATGGCTAGAAATCACGTTGTTTTTGGAACAAATAAAAACCAAAAACAGCGGCATGCTCCCTTTCTAGAGGAGTCGTGCACGAGATTCTGTTTCTCCTTTCTTTAACCTAAAAACCATGGAAGTTAGGCTGCCTCATTCCTTCACCGACTGTGGAGTCGGACACTCACGCTTCCTCAATTCTGACCAACATCCATAGTCAATTTGTATGATAATATTAGGAGGGTTGTTAGGGTTCATAAGTCATGGTTAGTTTTTGTTTAAATTTGTCTTTGACTAAGATGTTATCAAACGAGTCATGATGCTCTGCAAATTTATCATCGTATGTCAATGATCATGCTGCTAATTGATATGCTGGAGCACCGCACGACTCGCCAAAAGACAAGTTGTGATTTTATAAAACTAATCACCGGAATCATCAAATGACTTCAACAACGACAAAGCCGATTCAACTCTTATCTACCATACTTTTATTATAGGCCGAGAAGACACTAGAGAGCACTTGTGATGTAACTATATTTTCATTTTACTGGTTTATTATTGAATAGTGATACATAGTGGGAAAGGAAGGCAAAGAGATGAAGTCAAACAATGTACAGCTGTTGCGAGATGAGATGAGAATCGTGAAATGAAGAACGATAGATCATCAAACTGGTTCCTTCTCTCGTGCTTTTTGTCTTCTTTCCTCAATCTTTCCTAATAAAATAAAGACCGATTCACATTAATTTAAATGTCATAACAGAATATATACTTCCCAGACCGGGAGGGAGACGGACAGTAGACGTATCTTGACAGTATCGTGCTAGGTTCCGCACCTTTTTCGAGGAAATACAGAATAGCACCAACCTTTTAAGGTTTTCTTAATCTCGTTTGGAAATTGTGAAACATGAAATCTAGCGACCATTTTTTCTCTTTTCCTATCCATAGTTTGACCCAAAATATACTAATTTATTAATTTGATAAGWMTTTTTTATTTATTTTTTGAAATTTTAAATATTAATACTTATTTATGAGGTTTCAGATTTTTTAATAGCTATCTTTTGTGAAATGAAGATTTTAAAATAATTAAATAAATAATATATGCGTATCCCATTATTACTAAAATAATCATACATGTATTTATAAAGGGAAAGGCAAAAGGAAAGTGGTTTTGGACTCACAGCTTAGGAGGTGGGAATATGACTGGGAGATTACTGTAATTATAGATAATTACTAATAATAGTACGTTGAAGAAAATTATAAAATTTACACTATAGTAGTAGTTGGGGGTGACACCGCCGTCAGGAGCCCATAAGATTCATCTCTACTACTGTAACTTTTCATGCGCCATTAGCACGTGCAATTAATTTACATGAGTTGACTTTTACTGCTCCTGGGAATTTACACACGGAGTCAGCATTTACGCACCGTAGTTTTTATTATTATTAATAGGATTAATTTTAAAAAATTCCCCTCTAGTAATGGATAAATTCAATTGAGTACATTATCTTTCAATTTTGACAAGTAGACCTATCAACATAACTTGTTCAATCATTCGGATGGTTATGTAAATCATTATAAATTCCGGTCAATTAAAATACTAACCATCATATTCTCAAATCCACCCAAAAACCTAATCGGGATTGAATTTTTTGTCACAATCAAGGTCTTGCAATCTATTTACCTTTCGTTGTTGCTCACTCTCTCCCCATTCACCTTCTCCACCTCCTTTCACGCCCACCATCCCTTCTCTCTTTTCCCCTAGCATTACCAACGTCTCGCCAACCTTGTATATCGTGCAAGCTTCGATATTTTCTTCATTTTGTTTTTATTGAAAAATAGACTAGCCCGACTCCAATTCCAAAGCTTGTTTAAAGGAAAGATTTGTCAAGTCAATAAAAGGGACATTTTGTACATATTCTTAGCTTTCATGCTTAGAACTAATTTTGAAGCATGAAATTTACACGATTAGACATCTACGGGCATCCGGCAACCTCTACTACTATCATATTGAAAATGGAAAATGTGTAATTTCATCCCAAAATCTAGCTCATCTACCCAAGTCAATATATACAATAGGCACTTTGCCTATAGTGAGTGCAGCGGAGAATTGAGAAGAGAGAGAGTACAAAGGGTTAGCGCTATCATTTGAATCAACCATTATTTGATAATACCCGTAATCATTTTAATTAAATGAAAATTCAATTGGTGCATAATGGGGATGTGCAGAAATTGTTTTTACTAGCATATATAAAATCAATTAAAGGATATATCAAAGTAAGATGTTAAAGCATCCATTACTTATGCATTTCGTGATCACATGATTTGTGTTGGATAAATCTCTTTCAGGACACCAGGCAACGTCGTTCTCATTCACTTATTAGAATCAGTGTCAAAATGCAACCTACACCATTTGTCATGGCTAATACTAATACAATTAAAATCATCTTCAATACTATAATATTAAGGTTCAATAAAATTTGACAAATGATCGTTAATTAGCCCAAATGCATAATGTCAACATCATCCGATCTTAAATAACTTTTAAAGTCCCGAGTTATTTTTAAATAAGACATTTGTAATGGAGATAAAATTATTCAGACAATGTCTGTTCTGATGACATGATAAATATTTTATCATGTTAACATTGTACCAATACTAGCGAGACTCTATTCTTATTTTCCACCAACATTAATTAGAAAAATAGTTTTAGTAACTTCTTTAATTAGGGATGTTACTTTTAAGCAATTGAAAATAGCTTCTAACKTAACAAGACGTTGCTTTTCTTTTTTTGTTGAATTCAACTATTACAATAGGAGATACGTAATTGACGAAAATTACAAGATGATCAAACATTTATTTAGCAYGTATCTAAAAGTTCACAATATAAATTRAATCTAAAATATACATAGATAAGAGACGAAAGTATTACCCTATTAGAAGAAAAGAAATAAAACCTACACTCTAACAGGACTTTTTGATTCCTTTTAAACAATGAAAAACAGAGCTGAACCGACAATCTTTAGGATCACGTCTTTCCCCTGAGATTGGTCTTCTCTAGGGGATTTGACAAGGGGCTTTTATCCAAGTACGTTTTCAATTCCGAGTCCTATGTGTAAATTATGAAAATATGATTGTAATGAAAAAATGTATTATTGTTGAGAATCTCTTACCAGATGAGAAAGAATTATTGTTGGTTCACCTTAACTGAATCTATATATGAATAGTTTGTCATTTGAGTCGATTAGGGACAAGTGGTCACCGTCGGCACTGCTTGGTAATGGTAGGTATAGCTGCACACGCTGGGAAATGATGATGATTTATCGAGGTTTTGGGTCATCAAATTAATGGCTCAAAATTTATTTGGAAGGCTCTCTCTCAACAGCTTTCTTTAAACTTCCAACAGTTGGTAACATCTCTTATCATGACTTTAGCAAAGCTTATTCAATTTTGCAGGAAAGCCACCCTTCAATGTTTCACTTTAAATGTGGTCCAGATATCTATTAAATCCAACTGTTAATTTTTCAGACTTTTTGGGCTTCAAAGCTTACTGTCG
Source organism: Rhazya stricta (assembly GCA_001752375.1). NCBI lineage: Eukaryota > Viridiplantae > Streptophyta > Magnoliopsida > Gentianales > Apocynaceae > Rhazya > Rhazya stricta. Next base: position 2,018,126 of record MEJB01000010.1, on the reverse strand, counting down.
TTATTGGCCATTATCCGTTGATGTGGAAAATCATACTAATAAGCGCTACAACAAAAAGTTCGTATAGTGACGGTTTTGTTTTTTAAACATTGATTAAAAATGTTGTCATATTAAAAGAATTATTAATGTTAATTAAAAATAATCGTCATATTAAAAGAATTATCGACATTAATTAAAGAGTATTGTCATATTAAAAGAATTACTAACATTAATTAAAAAGCATGACTCTATTATAAATATTCTTGATACCTTTTAAGACAAGATTTATCTTATCTAGTAACATAAAAAATAGAAACGCTTTTAAATATAAGCATGTCTATTGAGGGATGCTTTTAAAAAAGCATCGCTATCAAAAAACTCAATCAAAGAATCTCGCATCGGAAATGAGCACCTCATTCATGGACCAACTACCTTATTTATTACTTGAATGTTAATTATTATATATTGGAATCTTTTACTACTAATTGTGTTTAAATATTAAAGGAATTTAACTTAAGTTTCAAAATATCTTTTCCACTAGGACCTCCATCCAATTAAAGATAATATCGACTTTGATAATCCTATTCGAGAATATTTAAGATAAAAGCGTCATTTTGAGTTTAGGGACGCCTATTTAAATGTATCGGTATATTTGGAATGCTTAAAATAAAAATGTCACTAATCTGAGAATGCTTATCTAAAAAGTGTTGTTAATTTTGATAATACTTATATAAAAGCGTTATTAAATTAAAAAATRTTCGTATAAAAGCRTYTTTAACTTTGGGAATGCTTATATAAAAGCATCGATAAATTAATTTTATCGACGCATGAATTTTATGTCATTGAATAATGTGTCGACGTAATTTCTTTGCAATGCAAGTGAGGACACTTAAAAGCATCGATAGATATTTTAGGAGCGTTAAATAAATTAAAAATGTTCTAATGATATGTTTAAATGAATTAAACACTGAAAAGATAAGACGAAACAAAATAATTCGTGCTGGAGTACAATACGAATTTCATCCACCTGAATACAACTTATTGAATTAACTTCAGAAGGAAATCGATTGGTCTGTGAACGCATGCATGAATTAATGATCATGTTCTAGGACAAGGGATTGCAGTAATGGCATGATCGTCGTTTTACTTGTAATCATTAATCTATTTTCCTCCAAATGCACGAGGATACATTGAATAACGACCACTTCTTCGGTACAATTTCTCATCATCTTCCTCAAAGTACATGGAATACAACATGGACATTATGGTTCCCGACATTGATACTGTCCACCTTGTCGATCGAAATCGAATTATGACTAACAGGGATTTTCTTGGTTTAACCCATCATTGAAATGCAAAGCAGTCTTCGAATACAGAAACTATCTTGCCCTTTTCTTGATAAAAACACAACTTGCTTGACTATAATTAGGACTTGTTACATGTTTTGCACGTTAATCTAGCTTGCCTCTCTCTTTGTTCGGTAGAACTACAAGAGTGAAGTATTTACATCAAATAATACAAGTTAAGAAACCAAATTTAGCCAAGTTGATTTCATGAAGAAATATGCTTACAAGAGTAGTTCACATTCTACGGGTGCTCTTTCTGTTAAAATCAACCAAGTAATAGTTAAGGAAGTAGAAAATGATTACAAGTAAAGGAAAGGGGGAAAGGGGGGAAAGGGTACTTCTCTTTTTGCACTTTTGCACTTTTGGGCGAGGATAAAAAGCTTCTAAATGTTGCATTGATTCTGATCCACGACTTCACAAATATTAATTCTAATTCTACTGCCTATCAGGGACTACCAATAACAAATTAAATGAAAATTAGAGATGTAYAAGTACTTGATGCTTACGACAGGTTCGATACGTTAAAATGAAGTGCATGATTTTTCATGTGCAAAGGCCTTTCCCATTCTAAAGTGAGAGAAGTCATTCCATTGTATCACATTCTAGCATATTAAATGTGTAACTTAAAAAAAAAAAATAATAATCTTAAAGTAACTTCTAAAATTCAGGTCCTACAAATGCTGTGATAATCATGATCAAGAACGACCTTTGTTCGACGTTTCATCTTACTAGCAAGTACTAAATAATAGCTGAAACGCAGAGTATAATCTTGTCACTGTTGAGTTCTAAGGTCCCGAAATGGACGTTTTCGTTTTCACCCTCGAAGAACAGCAGCGCCAGGAAATTGTGACAGCAAAATTCTTTTTCTGCAAGACATGAACATGACAGTACTATTTTTTTTCTTGCAGAGGGAACTGTARAGAGACATGTTTCTTGTTATCAATATTTAGAAGTTTTTGGATGCATTTTTGTAGCAGTGGAAATAGGCCACGCCACCGGCGGAGGAACCGTACTTAGGTCACTATCATCCTGTCCGAAAGCCAGCAAAGTTAGGGCTGGCCTAGGTCAAGAAGTTGAAAGCTATTTTATTTTGAACAGCATTAAGAAAGATTCATAAATATATTTTCACCCAGGATATGGGTATTGTACAGAGATTGTCGGCATCTTCAGGTTGTTACACGTGCTTCAACAAGTAATCAGTCAACGCTTCCACTAGATCACAGTCTCGAGGGTTCCAMCTTTTCGAAATGATGGGGAAAGAAGAGGTCGTTGCCAAACCACATTATATGTAGTGATTCAAAGCATTTGAGTGCCAATATACACTTAAGATGTATCAACACTAATTATTGACAATTACTCCACAAGAGATATCTACAACTTCAGATTTAGTGTATATTAGGGTCAATGGTAAAAGACATTAATACTTTATTATTACAAATTCATGTCGTAGTATATAATATTTTGAATAAGTTATTATAGCATCGTAAAACATTGATAATTGATTTCAATATATCATATTTTTTTAATAATTATAACTCATATTATATTTCATGCATCCTACATTATTAGACCACTCATAGAATACATGTATGCCTTCAAAATAACTGAGATTACAATTTGGGTCTTTAGAGCCTCTCAAACAGAATGACATTGGATCAGAGGAGAGTAAGGTACGAGTGGGTTGGCAATGAAATGTACTGTGTGATTTGTCCATATGGTGGGCATGAGAAAGTAGGGTAAAGGTGTTGAGACCCTGGAGCTTTTGTGAAGGAATTTCTTATGCTTTTCAAGATCTGCGGCTTTGGAAAGTGCTGAAAGGAATGGCTGACATTGGAACAACTAGAGAGCATTGGTCTCACACCAACCACAACGAGCCTTCAATCCCTCTCTGCATGACAAATGAGTCTGACTGTTGACATGAATGAGCTGAATCATAATGTAAACTCTGCTCCAAAATATCTTTTCTGAGTATAATTCTTATCTGCTGCTTCTCCAAAAAGAGATTGGAAATTTAACATAATTTCTATAGTAGGATAAACATTGATCATATACTAATCAAAAGAGCTTCAATATTCAGTTCATATTCTCCATCTCCACTTGAAAATAAGTGACTTTCCATGTTCTTCAACTCCTATTTTTCTCTTTTTGCATGATTATCGACATGAGTATAATCTTAAACTTGTTTGCCTATAAAGAAGTTGAAGATTAAGTATAATTCTCCCAGTACTGTGACCAACGAGGACAAAGGACAAAGATGAGGCTACTTTCAGATCATTTGTCCCTCAGCGCATTGAATAAAGAGGATGGCAGACACAGGATCTGTCAAAGAATAGGCCAAAAAAGAACTTTGAAAGAGTTTTTTCTGCATTATTGCGGAGAAGAACATAGGTAAAGTGCACATGATATACAATTTAAAATATGAGTGGCCGAACGTTTCAAAGCTGTATGTCATTCACATTATTGTCCAGCGTCTAATCGAACTCCAAAAGGACCCATTCTGATTCTTTCTTTGATTCACCCTTGTACTACAGAACACCGACGTGCTTTAGTCTTTGGTTCACCAATAATGTTCGTCGCCGGATTAACACGGCGAAGGACACCAACTTCATCATTTTGCTTCCCTGAATTTGAAAATGTTTCGTTTGACTTCTTATTCTTTTAAATTTGACACCCAATAATTGCAAATCAAGTGATGTTCTTTTGATACTCTAGATGTCAAATTGATATGACCAATACTATCCCCAAGTCCATCATGCATCTAATTAAATATGTATAGCAAGTTCTCAAACCTTCTGTTAATGGAATTTTGCTTTCTGATMATTYCCCACCTTTGCTTTTTTTCCCACGAAGATGCAGACAATTCTAACCGCACCATTAGTCCGTTCTGAATACGTTCAATCTTATTCAAAATACTATTCTGCTCAGCAAGCCCCGGGCCAGCCCACTTCATCTCAATCATGCCACCATGTTTCTCATCTTGCATCCAAAACGTCAAAAACCTAATAGGACTCCTCCCCCATCGACAATTCTGTATTTGCTTTCTGGTTCGTTTAAGGAATATATGGATGGGTAGATAGTCATTCTGAGCCTCGGCTCCATGACAAACCATTGTATTCAGAAAACAATTAGTGAAATCATCATTTACCACAATCCTATCTAATATCACCCATACACAATCGGGCTCCTCCCTTCCATTAAACCAGGTGAACCCCTCCCCCCACTACCCAGATCATGTAATGCACTATCCTCCAGAACACGTCGAAAAATATTAATTTAGGACTGACTTCTCAAAATACCACCCCGCTTTTCATCAACAAATAAAACTTCGTTAAAATCCCTAATTCATAGCCAAGGTAATGAACGCCCTTGCCTACTGCGCGGAAGTAACTCCCATGCATCTCCACGATCCCTCTTTCAGGATTGCTGTAGTAACCTGTAAAAAATCTAACTTACACTCGCATCCACTCTGATAAGCTATTTTCACATCTATATGGTGAAACGAAAAAGATAAGGAACTCACATCCAGATCCGGTTTCCATAAACTCCCGCCTTGCCCACTCTTAGATACCATTATCCCATTCGCATAATCAGTCCTTCACTTTACTTACTCCATTCTTCCTTGCATAGCTATTGTCCCACGCACGAATAGTAACATGGGATCTTCTAACCTTATGAACGTTTCCAGTGAACGAATTGCATAGGGGTTCCCAAGTCCTTGGCAGTTCCAAACAGAAACATGACATGATTCTTAGCGGGCTTGCCCGCAAGCTCCATCATTAGTAATTTTTCGTAAGGTTCCTGAACAACCTCCATACTTTCACTCAGAGCATGCATAATAGTCGTTTTAGCCTTCTTTGTATGCGGTGGATTCCCATCTATCCCCAGCCTATCATAATCAGATGCCTTATTTTTTCTTTTTTTTCTTTTTTTCTTTTTTTTTCCCCAAGACGTTTCATGCACAACCTCATCATCATCAACATCCTTTCAGTGCCTTACGGGCATCCAACCTTGGGATGTCATCGATCCTCTTAACAATGCTACCCCCAGSTTGAACCGTCTCAACTGGGTTAGGTATCTAGGTCATCTGCTACAAACTGAACATCCTCCATGCTGCCTACCATTTCTGGCATAGCCTCATGTATTGGGTCATGCAAGTCATCAGGAATGACCTTAGCACCCAATAGAGGGGCCATGTGCAAGATCTCAGTCCCCCTTTTGAGGGTTCTGCGCCTGTATACGATGACTAGGCGTATCCCTTATGTGTCTTACTTTAAACATATCATCCACTCATGGAGTGTGCTCTCCGGTTGATGAACCTTCCTTCTCCCTATGCGCGGATCCCCCCTACAACATATGTTTATCACAAAACTCAGAAGCATGGATTATAGATCTACACCCCCCCCCCCCAATGAAGCCATAGTCCATAGTCCAGCTTTCTCCTTGTATTCCGCGGTTCCTATTTCAGCATAGTCATCCTCCACTGGAAAATTGCGAATGGTATACTATATGACCACATTTGTAACAAATGAACTGGAGCCTCTCATATTGAAGGACTCCGCGACGTGTATCTAGGGGGCACTGAAAACCTGATGAAACCCTGCACTAGCTTGGTCACATCCACCAAAACCCTAGCCCTAAAAAAGGGCACTTCATGATGGATCCTTTCTGTAATCCGAATCTGTTAACACTAGGTACACAAATAAGTCTACTAAAGTTTATATAAATGTCGAATTATTAATTTTTGAGGGACTGAATTACAATCTCGAAAATTCAGAGATTGTGTGGTTGAATCTCTATATGCACAACATATTGGTGCACTTCAGGAGAAGAATATGTCTTTTGATTCTTTTCCTGAATCTGTTCATGTGGTTGAATCTCTATATGCACCGATGAGAAAATATCTTCTTTAATATGTATATAATATATATAGATATATAAAAGGAAAGTTTGATTTTCTTTGATAATGTGTTTTCCTCAAATGTCGAATTTTTGTTTGTACCAATAAAAAAAATACCTTCTTCAATATATATGAAAAGAGAAGCTTGAATATTCTTTCACGATGTGTTAATTCAAAGGTCCTCCATCCTCCACACCTTTATCATCATGGGCGAAGTATGTGAATTGAGACCTCTTTATCGGAATGGATTCTCACAATAAAAGAAATAAAGATAAAAACTTGTAAATGATAAAAGTATTTGAGAAATAGTGGAAAGATGTTTATTGCTTGTTAGTCTCGAAAAGAACAATTTATAGATAGACATTCTTTGCTAACATTTTCTTCTAGAATATTTCTCAACTACTTGCATGAAATCCTAGGAAAACCCTAGCTGTTAACATAACAGTCTTCCTATAAATAGAACAAGATTGTTGACYTAGTAAATAAAATAAATAGATAAGATGCACTAATTTTTTATACTCCCCCTTAGGGCATGCTTACGATAAGTACCTCCAAGTGCTGCTCTAAAGTATTTAAACTTAGGTTTTCSTAAAGCCTTTGTAAATATATCTGCAACCGGATCATTTGTGAAGATTATCTGCAATTCAATTTCTTGAGCCCATGGAAAATCGGATTTGCAGCAAGTTTAATGGAACTTTCATTGTCACATCTAATTTGTACAACATTATTCGACTTTGCACGACATGTCTTCCATCAACCTCTTCAGCCACATACATTCCTTTGCAGCCATGGTTGCTCGCACATATTCAACTTCAGTGCTAGATAAAGTGACCATAGGTTGCTTTTTGCTACACCAGGATACCATTGTTGAACCAATATTGAAACAATAACATGATGTTGAGCGTCTATCATTTGCATTGCTTGCCCAATACCCATCAGTAAAACCATTCAATAAACAAAATTTCACCCTTCCTATACATAAGGCCATAATCAAAAGAGCCCTTCACATAACATAGAATCCTTTTTGCTGCATCTGAGTGAGAACTTCTTAGACATTTGCATGAACTAAGAGACTACACCAACAAAATAAGAAATTTCAGGTCTTGTGATAGTTAGATAAATTACACTACCGACAAGTCGTCTGAACTTTATAACATTCTTTAGCCGCTTTTCCTTCATCTTTAATTAGCGTGAGATTTTGCTCCACTAGAATGACTTTTTCTTTTAAACCTCCCAAGCCAAAACTCTGCACAAGCCCCTTTGCATATCCTCTTTGAGAGATAAAGAAACCTTGATCTGATTTTTCAACCTCCGCTAGGTTCTTCATTGTGAAATGCAACAGATAAATCATGTTTTAACCTCAAAATCTCAACTTGACTATCTCCAATGATTATCATATAATCAACATATAATAAAATCGCAATACATACTTAATTCTGCTTTAATGAATAAATTGGAATCTGCATCAGAAACTTTAAACCCACAAAAGAYAAAGTATTGAGCAACTCTACCATACCAAGCACATGGTGCTTGTCTATGGCCATGTAAGGCCTTCTTCAACCGACAAACATGATAAGGATACTGCTTTCATGCCTAACCTTTAGTTGTTCCATAAACACTTCCGATCATATTCTCCATAATGAAATGCATTTTTTACATCAAGATGCTATAACTTCTAATTTTTAATATTTGCAAGAGAAAAAATAGACCTTACATTTACCAATTTTACAACGGGGCTGAATGTCTCCTCATAATCTAACCTATAGCTTTGAGAAAAGCCACATGCAACAAGTCGGACTTTGCATTTGTCAACACTGCCATCTAATTTCTCCTTTAAAAGATAAATCCATGTGCAAGTAATGGGTTTGCAATTTTCTGGTTTTGACACCAGTTCCATGTTTGATTCTTATTTAAAGCCTTAATTTCTTCTTGCATAGCTGCTTCCTATTCYGAACAATTTTTGACTTCCTCATAAGTTGTTGGTTCTTCACCTACTTCTTTAGTAAAAAAACATGAAGCTATAGAACAATGATTTAGCTCCACCTCATAATCTTGAAGATGACTTCGTTGTTTCTTCTCTCTTGTAGACCTCCATAGAACATTCTTGTTCACCATTTTCTGAATTGGAGGAGTTTGAAGATGGACATTCACCTTTGAAACCTCTATGGTATTCTCATGATACTGTAGCAAATCTTTCTTGATCACCATTCTTGACACCATCTAGAGGAACCTCTTCAATAGAGGTTTTTCGTACAAGGTAAAAAGATAACACTTCATCGAACACCACATCTCTAGAAGTAACAAACTTCTATTTTTGGATCCATGCGCCTCCACCATTTTCTACATGAATCAAAGTCAACAAAAATACACTTCTTTGCTCTCAGGTCATGTTTAGTCATTTAGATTTTGGAATATGAACATAACAAATTGAACCAAAGACTGAAAAGTAATTTAAATTTGGCTTTTCATCATATAAAAATATTAGTAAGTTACATTTGACTTTTCATCATATAAAAAATTCAAAGGGAGATTTTTATTTACCTAGCCATGGAGGTAACCAATTTATTACATGACATACATTGAATAGCTTCAGCCAAAAGCTCTTGAGGAAGGTTTTAATCATGCAACCATGAGAGACTCACTTAAGCAAGATGAACTAATTTTCCTTTAGAAACACCGTTTTGCTGAGGGATATTTGGACATGTCATTTTTCGTAAAATACCATTTTTGCTACAATATTGGAAGAAATCTTTTGACATATATTCTCCTCCATTATCACTCTGCAAACATTTGATTTTCTTCTCAAATTCCCTCTCTATAGGCTTTTTGAATTCAATAAATTTTGATAACACTTCGTTCTTCTCTTTCAAAAATTTCACCTATGTCTACCTTGTAAAATCATCCACCAACACCATAACATAGATATCTCCGCTATAACTTGGTATTTTTGTTGGACCCCTTCAAGTTGTATGAACCAATTCAAACATAGCAGATCTACGATTTGKTGATTCTACAAAAGAAAAATGGCGTGACTTACCAAATTGACATCCTTGACAAATTACATCTTCATGAACCTTCTTCAAAGCTAGTATGCCGTCCACCAACTTCTTTGAAGAAATTTGTTACTAGAGTTGGTATCCTAAATGGCCCAACTGAGCCTGCCAAATTGCTGTAGTATCATTTTGATTTGTCATCTTCACATAGGCTCCTCCTACTGACATGAAAAATAAAGAACCTTTCCTCTTATCATTGGTAACAACATCAGCAGATATAAATTTCACAATTTCAAGAACTTAACATCATTAGACCCAAACAAAATATATTTTCAAGATTCTGTAATTTGGGAATCTAAAACTAAACTTCTAATCAAACTTGGAACATGAAAGACGTCATTCAACTCGATCATGCCTTTATCATTCGTGCCAATCTTCACTACTCCTTTTGCTACTAGATAAGTAGAATTATCTGCTATAACAATGACTCGATCTCCTTTGTGTTGGCACACCTCTGAGAGTAGTGAATCATTGCCAGTTACATGATGAGAGTAGCCTAAATCAATGATCCGTTGCTCTTTGTATGTTTATTCAAGAGCAACATTATCCCTTTCTTCAACTACTTTGATAGTAGAGCATTGCCCCCATTTCAATTGATCTCCTCTTTCATTTTCACTTGCAAGGTTTGCTTTGGATAACTTTACCCTACAATATCTCTTGATATGCCCAATTTTTCACATATGTAGCACTTGATGGGGTCTTTGTTCTTGAATCATGTCATTCGTAGTTTTTCCTACATGAGGCCCATCTTTGTTGATCTTGTTTTCTGTTGATGTACTCCTCTTGAAGGATTTTTCTTTCAAGAAAAAAATAGCCTTCGGATCAAGGTTCGTTGCCATTTGCTTCGCCAAAGCCTCCTGGTTGGAAAACATGATTTTTAATTCTTCCATTGATGGCTGCTTAGCCCATCCTTGAGTTGAAGTAACAGAAGGATTGTATTCCTTTTTCAATCCTCGAATGAGGAACCAGCGCGATCTTGCTTCACTAATCTTTTCATCCGAATGTAATTCTGACATTTCAGCACAAATACTTTAACTCATAAGAAATATTCACAAATAGACATACCTCCTTGTGTTAGCCTTGTCAATTCATTTTTCAATAATTGTAGCCTTGTATTTTTTTTGAAAACACAGTTTCTCAAGTGTTTCCCACATGTCTTTTGGCGAATCTACTTCACAAATATGGCTGATGAGTTCTTTGCTAATTGAAGTTCTCAATGCTAAGAGAGCTTTACCACATTTGATCCTCCATTTTTTTTTTTTTGATTCAGCCTTTTCTGAAATATCTGCAAGAATCTCCGCATTAACACCGAGAACTAAACTCCACAAGTCTTGCCCTTGAAAAAAGGCCTCCATGCATCACATCCTCCGGTACTTGTAGTTTGTCCTTACAAGCTTCTCAACTCCATATTATGTATTGGAACTAATTCCCGTATTTGCAAACTCCATATCTCATCATAATTTTTAATCTCCTCCAACAAGACAAATTTAAACTCGATAGACAAGAAGAATGAAAAAAATTGTAATTTTGTTTCAATGTGGCTTTGATACCATTAAGAGAAATAAAGACAAGAATTTGCAAATTGATAAAATAACTTGAAAAATAGTGAAAAGATGTTTATTGCTTGTCTGCGTTGAAGAGAATAATTTAATACATTGTAGATAGGACATAGACTCAGGCATTCTTTGCTAAAATTTTCTTCGAAAATATCTCTCAACTACTTGCATAAAATTCTAGGAAAATCCTAGCTATTAACATAGCAGTCTTCCTATAAAGTAGAACTAGCATATTGATTTAGTAAATAAAAATAACATATAGGATGCACTAATTTTTGACACGCAATGCAGCTATTTTGGCACGCCTGAACACCATCTATAATCTCCCCAAAACCCTAACGCAGCAGGAGAGAGTGAGAGAAACCCTATGCAGAGGAAGTCCCAATTGAGTACTTATTCTTTTAAATTTGACAATGGGATATCCAATTGCAAATGAAGTGAAAATTTGAGGAACAATTGGAACATTTTCGATCTTCCTTTTAATACTGTAGATGTCAAATTGATATTATTAATACTATCCGGCCCTAAATCCATCATATATCTAATTAAATATGTATTTAAGTTCCTTGAACCTTTTGCCAACGGAGTTTTGCTTTTTATCATTCCCCAAAACCCTAGTATTTTTTTTCAATGAACATTTAAGACAATTCAAATCACATTATTGCTTCATTGATTTAATTTAGTTTGCAGTTGGATTTCCAATTCCCAATTGTAAGAAGTAGATACTCAATTGACACATCATCAAAAGTGAGCAGGACAAAAGGAATTAATCCTAGATTAATAAATAAAGGCATGCACATCCCCACTTCATTTGCACAATAACAAAATTTCTTTTAGCTCTTTTTCTAACAAATAAATCGACATAACAAAAGGATAGATGAAAATTATCATTATTTTCGATTGAGAAAAAATAATTAAACGATTGAATATTTGATTTTACTTTAAAAGAAAAGAAAATATACATTCATTATCACATCCCATCTCCAATTTTGTATCTGTTCTCAGAAAAATCACGAAGGGGATGTTGATRAAGAAAAGATTCTCATGAGGCTAAATTATAAAAGTCAAGGAAAGAATTTCCATGACTTAAAAATACGCATTATATATGAAGTCACCTTCATTGCAACATCATTACGACTTTTWGTTTTAGGTTTATTCCTATAWTATAATTACATAGGCCAACCACTGCATGGATTAAAGAGATAGAGACASAGCTCCAACCGAATCTTACCATGGGCCTATGCCTTTGCTTGTCTTTTGACAACATTCTATKAAAACGAACCCCAGGCCATATGTAAATTTGTGATTGGTTATGTAAGGAGGACATAAAAGAATTGAAGCAAAGGAAATTTTGCCCTTCTTAAAGGAATCCACTACAACAAATCCCATCATTGGGGACACTAATAATTTCGTTTAAAAACATTAATTAACGTCTCTATATGTTCATTGGCATTTTTTAAAATATCGTTATTTGCATTGCTACTATGAGGACTTTTAAATTGATTACTTTTGGATTTTATAATATTAACTAGTTGATTTATGTATATTAAAAGTATATTTTTTAAGGGTAAAATTGAAAGATCGAATAAGTAATTTAAACACAAAATCAATTATCTAGACACTAATTATAGTCAGCTATTTAAAACAAGTTGTGCTTTTTTTACAATTAAAGAAAAGCAAAAATAATATAATTGCACACTTTTTCCTTTTTTTAAGTTTAAAAATCTTTTTATTCTCCATTACTTCTTAATTCTTTTTACTTTGAGTGAAAGAAGCAAGAACCTGCCATGATTGTAGTGCCACCGGCAAGATTTCACCCAATCAAAATGAAGTTAAAATCCAATGTCAGTTGACAAATTAGGGTAATATTCTCAGAAGAGAAAAAATGGACCAATGAAAAGCACGAAATGCACTGAGATGTTCCTAAAAATTCCAGGTCTTGAAAGCAAACTGTAAAAGCAGATTTATCATTTGAAACATTTTAGTCAAAGGAACGGTGCCTGGGACATCTAATGGCTCACTGGTATTGTGCCGACATAAAGCATATATAGAAAAGAACGAAACCAAAAGGTCATCATCGGAGAGTCGCATCTTCCACTGATTCCACCGTGGAATGGTGGTGCTGATGTCGACTACGTAGTAAAGGCCTACAAATAGTTCATGCATGTAAAGGTGGACGGTGGATATGGCCGGAGTCGGTGGATACATCGTAGGGGCCTCTAATATTCGCGCCATCTAAGAGTCTTCGACACAACTTATCACCGGCAATCAAATTTCAACATGCACGTGCCATAGAGTCAACATCCTACATCTGAAGAGGATAATCCAATCCAAATGATTGAAAAATGAAAAAGACAACACAACAGTTATGGGAGGCAATAATTTTTTCTTTTTTTTTCTTTTTTTTGAGGGAGAGAGGCATGATTGATATACACGTCTCACTCGTTAAAGAAACTAGTTAATTAGTGAGTGTCTCAGATTAACATGGTCCTAAATTCAGTAGTTTTGGGAAAGTAAACAAACTGTTAACTCAAAATTTTTAGGTCAATTTTTTTATCAAATAAGAGTTAGATTCAAATTCTGTAGATATATTTCGATTTGCATTCGGATTAATATCACTAATGTGAGGATACCATGTCTCAGAAGAATATATATATATTAGCATTATCCTTACAGACTTCACCATAGGGTTGTTTCTCGTATATATGCGTTTGAACAGCTGTGCAGGATCAACATATTGTTTGATGAAATTGAAGCTTGAAGACTAAAGTCTAATAAGTAGTTAGGTTTATGAACATTGAAAATTTGATTTGTGATGTCTGATCCTGAAAGCTGAATTTTGTTAGAGTATTCTTAGCAAAATCATGAATATTGTCATTTTTTACAATTTTGTCATTCTCTTTTTTCCTTAATTTATAAGTTGTAAAAAAATTTCATAAGTATATGTAATTATTTGAAAGGACAAAGGAGATGACATGATGAACTTTATCCAATATATGAAAAAATGATTAAACATGTACAGCTGAACAGATCCAGTGATAAGTCAATACATTATCACTTACATCTTATAACAAGATTTAGAGGTATTTAAGATATTAAAATATTCTAAATTAATTATATTTTAAATATTCTTATTTAACATTTAAGAACTTAATTGATGCAATTTTAAATATTAAATTAGAACAGCCATAACATATAYATAATATCCAAGTAAAACTTGTTTTCGGAAAGCACATTTAGGATAGAGTAGCTTTTCCATCTCTCTTCTTCCTGTTCAGTTAAAATTAGAACGTAAAATACGAGATAGAATTCTCAAAAAAAAAAAAGAAAAATGCTGATATTTTGAACAAAAGATAATAAACACAGAGATACAATTATTAGAAGGCATTAGGGCATGAAAATGAATGGTCCGGTTAGAAATGTTTTTGTCAAGCTAGTCCCCGTGTCCGCTCTAAAATTAAACCCAACTAGGCCCCATGTTCTGATCTTGGCTGTTATCCAAGCAGATCTGGMCTGTTTATTGGCGCTGTTGGGCTCTGAATGTATGTATATCCAGAGATCAGTCATGGTCTTGGCAAAAACCCTCTGCGAACACAAAGAAGAACAAAACATGTACCGCATTGTCATTGTGTAGCCATTAGAAGGTTTCGTTCTTCCATTTATTAAAAGATCACCGGGTTCAACCATAAACCAACATTAGAAACAGTTTAAGACTTTAAATCACTGATAAGACACATAATCCCCCTTCACCCTTTCAGACTCAGCATTAGTTCTAAACACAATCTTTTTAGTGCAAGAAGCAATGCAGTTGGGTCAATGACAATGAGCCCTACCTTTTTCAGTAAAAGAACACGAGTGTCACATTAAATTATAATTCTCATTTGTAAGTTTCATCTTATGAGTCGAAAGAAATTATTAATTTGAATGTGATAATGTCAGTTCCTATTGGCATATCACTGAAGGAAGGCATCTAGACCAGGTAGCAACACCATGTGCCAATTATCCTACTGTGTGATGGTGTTTCTTTACCCTTCTTGCAACGTAAAAGCTCAGGGAAATATGCATGATGATGTTACTATTCTAACAGTTTGAACAAAATCAATAATCCACATATTAAGCAATGTTTCATAAGGAAAGATAGAGAACTACAAATGAAACTCAAAATCGGTCTTAACTCGTTTTCTGATTTCAACACAAATATGTATCTACTGCTCATATTTCTAAATATATTCTGCATCAGTATTTATCAAATCCAGTGTATTACAAGATACAAATTTTCACAAGGAAGRTGGCGAGGTAAATTAGTTATCATTACAATCAAGCACCTCTTCTCTCCAACTTGATTCTATCTATATCCTRGTCTGAAAAGATTAATTTGTGAGAAGTGAAAAATAGAACACGAAAGGCSGTGGCATGTCTGAAAACCCAAGGCACGTAAGATTAGAAACTCGAAGACGGTACGAAATCTGGAAGCAGAAATGTTGATAGAAATAAGAAATACAATACTACATTTCGCCAAACTTTATTATTTTTATCAGGCACAATATTTCAGGKGCCACAATGTTTGCAACTAAACTTAAAGACATGAAAGGGTTAGAGATAGTGTGACCAGCAATGTTGGACAGAGAAAAGGAAAYGTCAAACATTCAAGTAGGAAAAAGAATGTGGTTCAGATAATCAGGCATATTAAGATTTCAATAGTTAAATGCAGAATCTATCGAATTCACGTACTGAAAATTTATCGTGATCTTTTACCCTTTGAACTTTGTCACTTGGCCATGTCCTTAAGGACCCTTTTGTTCTATTATCTGCATGCCTTAAGTTGCCTTTTAATTGCTCCACTGCCAGCTAGCACTGTAACCTATAGTYATCATGTTCAGTTWGTTTCATCCTGTYCGGATCATACTTTTATAAACAACTAACAAAATTAAAACTTGACAGAACAAAACAAAGTAGTCAAATAAGATCGAACCTAGCTTCAGCCACTCCTTGAAGCCTCACATGAATTTYAGAATACCAATTTTGGTGACTTACGCAAGACGTAGGAAGCATGTACAGCTGAATCAGATAATCACATGATTAGTTAGTTGTGGGTAAAAAGGTCATTTCCTAATGACCTGTAGTGGAGGGTAGAGTTTTAGTAAATAAAACAGAGAAGGCATGAGTTATAGAGGGAGAATTTTGGTTAATTGGTGGAACTTTGTGGAGAGTTCTCAGTCTCTCAAATACTGAATCATATTTTTRTCATCAATTCATACCAATGCGAGTGACTCTTCATCCCGTTCTCTGGGTAATTTCATCGTTGGTGAGATAATTGTTCCTAGAAGTTGGGCTGTGAATTTTTAAGGTGTTATAGTGGTATCACAGCGTCAATACCTAGGCTATGGTTGGACCCAAGTGAGTCGAAGCTAAACCCGATGATTGGATTGATGAACTGGAAGAACGAGCGACCTCCATGGATGCGGAAATATTGGAAATTCATGTCGAGATTGGGCAAGTGGATTTAGGCAAAATTCACTCAAGTTTGGAGGAAACTCCTCAAATTCAAGACAACATATTTGCATTAGCGAATCGTTTTGATATTGTGCGCAATGAGTTGGGTAATCTGGGCTTGACTTCAGCTTCAGTGCCACCAGCAGTTTGTGTCTTCTCTATGGAGAATTCAGCATGGATAAGGCTAAGGGTAAGGATTGTGTCTTCTCTATGGATCACTTCTTTCATAGTCCTACTGAAATCCCTTCCTCAAAAATTGGAACTCCCGATTTTGATAGAGTGAATCAGAACGACTGATTGTTTCGRGTTGAGCACTACTTTGGGCTTAACCAACTCACCCTAGCTAAGAGACTCGGAGCAGCTGTTCTTTGTTTCGAAGGGAGGCTTTATCATGATATTATTATGAGGATGTGATATGACCTTTTCGTAATTGAGAGGAGTTTTGAGCATTGTTGTTGGAAAGATTTTGTGTGTCTGGCGAAGGTGATATTCAGGAACAATTGTTCTCCCTCCTACAAATTAGAACTGTAAAAGAATTCYGGCTCAATTTGAGAAATCTGTGATCTTATGGAACCAATTCTGGAGAGTATTTTTAYGAATGGACTATAGGAGACAATTTATAGACAAAATCGACTACGCAATAAAGCTCCATTCATGCAAGTATATACGGTCCACAAGTAATATAAAATAAATAAGAGTATCATCCCACAAGGATTGTTGGTTAAAAATGATAGTCTAAGTTCCTAATAAAATCAAATAGTTGTTGATTATCATGAATAAACTAAAATTATCTAATTATAAGGATTTAGAAACAAATCACAGTAAGCGCACATACCAAATGATTAAGAGTTTAAACATGAGTTAAAGTTAAGAATCTCCAATGTATTAATATCCAAGAAGTCAAAACATCAATGCTGCAGACAGCCTACAACAATGAGTACTGTGCAAAATGCTGTAGCAAAGGCTTAGCTACAGTAAAAAGGCAAATCAAGATAGAAAATGACCTCACACTTTCGGTTTGTTGGTCCTTRTTCTTATTATACTAAATTGTTCTACCCGTTGCAGTTACTTAGCTTAAGGAATACAAATAAAGTTCAAGTCTYATATGATTTTATAGGTTGAACATAGATGCCTCCAATATCCAATGATATTCCTAAGATATTAAACTTTATCTCAAGATAACCAAAACCCACATCTACTCAAGTTTTCTACATCTTTACTATCTTTTGGAGTTCATGAAACTCACACAAACATGATTCATGGCCACAAAATAGTGAATGTAGACAATAGATAACCTTGAGCAAATCATTTATAAATAGCAAACCTTGCTCACATCATTCAAACAAACATCGAGTATATTAGCTCATCAAAACTCTAACTTCTAAGAAGTTACTTCATGCTCTTAGATGTAAGGAAATACATAATGTGGAAGCTTAATATCTTAAAGTGCATCTCAAATAATCACCAAAGAAAGAAAAAAAAWCAAAGCCTAAAGAGGTTGATGAAGCCCAATGGTGAAGTACTCCTTGAGTTCTTCTTCTTCTTCTTCTTCTAAGATTCCCTATTTTGCTCCCTCACTCTCTCCTCTTTTCTGCCTTTTCTCGCTTCTGCGCATATTTTGAACTTGGCTAAATTGGTCTCTTTTCTCCCTTTCCTCCTTTTTGTCTACTAAAACTTCCTTGAGAAGATTGGCCAAAAGGTTTCATAAAAARGTGAAGGTCCCTCTTCCTATTCCACTCACTACCAACTTGTTCTTTTCGCTTTTTAACTTTTCTACCTTTTTTTTGGGCTAAAGACATGACTTGAGTCTTTCTAATAATGACCCATTTTTCCTTGACTTTCTTTCTTTAAATATTAAATGCTCTTCTACTTATTATATTGTTGTTGCAACATCGCTTTTCTACACCATTGCACTCCATCGTTGTAGCATCAAACACGTTTTCACTTTTTCATCAAGTAATCTTCTATTTCAATTATAGAATTCTCTTTCCTACAAAATATGACATTTTACCTTAGTAATAGTACGTGAATTTTATAATTTCATAATATTGCATACATAAAGTCACTTGATTRAATTTAAGCAATGTTCAAGGCAAAATAGTAMAAAGTAGTACTTCATCATATTAAGAAGGGTGAAAAATGTGTACATAATTACTAGTAAAGTCGATGAGTTTTCACCTACATCAACAATTCAGGATGAGTTGCAGCTATTGGAGCCTAATGGGTTTTCTAGGGTGATAAGGTTGGCTCAAAGAGCGGAACATAAATTGAATGTCGCTGCTATGAGAAAGACAACTGGATATCCTCAAAATTCAGTTTGACCTTACCCATTCGGTTCTATAATTAATAATCATACAACCATGATTACCTCTCTTGCTCGGCCTAACTCCTGGGCAACACTAATCAGTACTCCCTCACATGTCACCACAGGTTCTCCTTCTTCRTCTSTGTCGACGACAAAGTCTTCCTTCCAATGCCTAACTGAATCCAAGATGCAGCACCGAAGAGCTAAAGGTCTTTTTTTTGGTTGTCATGACAAATTTGGGCCAAGGCATATGTGCAAAAAGGAGTTGAACATTATGTGGCTTTTAGATGACGAAGTTGAGGAACGGGATGACAGAAAAGGGGAAACAATTGTTGAATCAAGATAGGATCTGGCAGAGAATGATCCACTAATTACTTTATCCCTCTTTTCTATGGTAGGGTTTATTGCCCCATGCTCTTTGTAGATTAAGGGTACGATTKGTCAAAGGTGAGTTGATGCGCTAATTGATCTAGGGCCATCTCAAAATTTCATCTCAGACTCCCTAGTTCAGAAACTTAAACTTCCCATTTCCATTACCAGTGAATTTGGAGTATCCTTATGGATAGGTACTGAGGTGAAGACCAGTGGTATATGTAAATGAAATTGTTTACAACTTCAAGAGATGGTGTGGCTCGTGATTTTTTTCCCTTCCAAATTTTGTAGTTCTGAGGTAATATTAGGATATCAATGGCTGCTCTCACTTGGTGAATCTTATATTAATTGGAGAGCTATGATGATGAAGTTTACAGTGGGCAACAAACGAATACAATTACAAGKAGATCCCTCATTGTACAAATCCCAAGTGTTTCTTCACGCCTTAATGCAAACTATACAACATGGACATGGAATTCTTTCGAAGTTAAATCAAACTACTTTGTYTGTTGAATCGGTTGTGGACATTGAATTAGTTCTAGAACTTCCTCCTACCTTTACAAAGTCACTTTCAACCTTTGATGAGGTGTTCCAAAATGGCCCCGGCTTTACCTCGAACAAGCTTCCAAGATCATGCTATTATACTAAAATAGGGAGCATCTCCAATTTCAATGGGACCATACAGATATACGTAATTTCAGAAAGCAAAGATTGAGCATGTAGTATTAGAATGTTGGCCGCGAGAATTATTTAGCCTAGTGTCCGTTCCTTTTTTGGTCCAGTTCTTCTTGTTAAGAAGAATAGGGAAATTGGCATTTTTGTGTGGATTATCACTCCTTGGATCATGCTACCATACCCGATAAATTCCCCATTTTGGTGATTGAGGAATTGTTAGACGAACTCCATGGAGCTGTGATATTCAATAAGTTGGAACTYGAATCGGGATATCATCAAATTCGGGTTAGAAGTGAGGATATATCAATAATTGTGTTTCAAACACATGAGAAGTATTATGAGTTTCTTTTAATGCCATTTGATCTTACAAACGCTCTTTTGGTACTCTAGTCGGTGATGAATAAGGTATTGCAACCCTATCTTTGCAAATTTATACTTGTCTTCTTTTTTTTTTTAAAATAATGTCCTTGTTTATAGTGTTTCAGAGGAGGCTCACCTAAAGCATTTGCAACAAGCTTTTGCCATCATTGAACTGTATCAGTTCTATGCTAACTCAAAGAAGTGTATTTTTGCTTGACCCCAAATTGTGTACCTTGGCCACAGCATATCATCCAAAGGCATTTCTACTGACCCTTCCAAGCTTCAGGCCATAAAAAATTAGCCCTCTCCCACTTCATTTCGAGCCTTGCAGGGTTTTTTTAGCCTCCCAAGGTATTTTCGCCTGTCCATCCAGCATTATAATAGGAYTGCTTGGCTAAGATCAACAACTAAAAAAACATGCCTTTGGCTAGAATGCAGATGCTAAAGCARCATTCTAGTAATTGAAATCTATTATGATGAAGCTACCAGTATTAGCTTTACCGGACTTTCAGGAGCCCTTTGTAGTAGAAATTGATGCATCTGGGTGGGACTAGGAGTTGTATTGATGCAAAACAGCCGTCCTATAGCATATTTCAGTCAAAAACCTAGTATTATAGCTCAATCCAAGTCAGTTTATGAATGAGAGTTAATAACAATTGCATTTGCTATCAAGAAATGGCAACCTTATCTGCTTGAGCAGCGATTTGTGGTTCAAAAAAATCAGCTAGCTTGAAGTATCTTCTAGAAAAATGAATGGTTGAAGGGGATTATTCTAAGTGRATGTTGAAATTAATGGCTTATCAATTGACATTCAATACAAACCAAGGACACAAAATAGTGCAGATGATGTAGTTTCTCAGTTAACAGCTGAAAAATTCCTTGTCTGTTGTTTCCTTATAGACTTTTTCAGATTTCTTTGATTTTCCAAATCAATTACTTGACGACCTTTTTTTAGTCAAAATTATTCAGACCATCTAAGTTGATGCAGTAGGTTCTCCTCATTGCTCGTACATTGGTGGCTTATTGCGGTATAAAGGATGATTGGTGCTTTTTTCGACTTCACCCTATATTTCGTTAGTCCTTAAGGAATTTCATGATGGTGTTATTGGAGGGCATGCAAATGTCAGGAAAACATTACGACACATTTTTGCTGAATTTTATTGGCGAGAGATAAAGGGATTGATGGATGCAACTATATGTGGCTGGTTGTACTACCTGTAAATGACAAAAATATGAGGCTATCGCTCGATTGGCCTTCTGTAGCTCTTGCTCCGTTTGTCACATCTATGGGATGACCATATAATAGACTTTAATGGAGGACTTCCTAAGTCGAAAGGATATTAATCCTATTCTTGTGTGTGGTGGATCGGTTATTCAAATATTCCTCATTTCATCCGTTGAAACATTCCTTCACAGCTAAGGGTAGTAGGCTCAGGAATTTCATTACTGGAGTGGTCTGTCTTCATTAAATTTCCAAAAATATCATTTATGGACCATGATAAGATTTTTTTGGAGCAATTTTCTGGAGAAGGAGCTTTTCCCTTGATTGTAAGGGTTAGAGTTGAGGGGCCATTTCTACAGCCTATCACCCCCAAACTTATCTGCCTTGTTTTTTCGACAGTTCCGATGGTGGTCAAGTGATCGAGGGCCTAGAAAAATTATCTGCCTATTTTTTCAACTGCTGCTTCTTCTAAGTTAGGTGTAATGGTTGCCTTGTGCTGAATTTTACAACACTTCTTTTTCATTCTTCTTACAAATATGGACGCCTTTCAAGGCATGGAGAATGGGTCAAGCACCCCGGTCTTTGTCATAGTGCGAATCTAGCTTTGTTGCCAATGCCGACATCAAAGCCTCACTTGGTGCAACGAGAATGTTGTCTCGTTGATTGAAACACCAAATTTGAATCAGATCAAAATAGCTGGATGAAGAATACAGCTGAGATACACATCACGGAGATGTTTTCTTCCTTGTTGGTGACAAAGTTTTTTGAAGTTCCGTCCCTGCTGATAGTGGTTTTCTTTGCTGCTAAGTCGAACAAGGAAGCTTACTCGCTATTACGGAATTTTTATGGAGCATATTGGTCAAGTTGCTTATATAAGTTGCGGCGCTACCTTCTTCAGCTAGTATACATCCGATTTTCCATATTTCTTAGCTTAAAGGAGCCATGGGTTACTAGATTGCTTTTTCTATTCCAGTTGATCTCACTTTTGACTTAGAACTCATAGTAGAACCTTTGGCAGTAACAAGTGTTCGTGCCTTCACCATTCCAAACTACATCAGAACAGAAGTTCGTAATAGATGGAAGGACTTGCTTGCTTACAAAGATACGTGGGAAAGGTTGTTATTATTCGTGAACAGTTTCTAGACTTCAAAATTCAGAATAATGTTTGTTCGTTCTTGGGCAGCAGGCAATGTTAGACCACCAATTTTGGAGACTTGTGCAAGATGTAGGCAATATGTAATAGTTGGATCAGATAATCCACATGATTAGTTACTTGGGGGTAAAAAGGTCATTTCCTAATGACCTATAGTAAAGTAAATAAAATAAAGGAGAAGGGAGGAGTTATGAAGGAAAAATTTTGGTTAATCTAGCGGAGCTTTGTGGAGAGTTTTCGATCTCTCAAATACCGAATCCATTTTTGTCATCAATTCATACCAATTCAAGTGACTCTTCATCCCTAGTCTTTGGGTAATTTCATCGTTAGTRAGATAATTGTTTCTAGAAGTTGGGTCAAGCCAAAATCTTAAGGTGCTCTAACAATATTGATATTCAAATCAAATTTCCTTCACTTTCAAGTACCTATTAGTGCTGTTCTGTATGAAAATGTCCTCTAGCGGCATAGAACTTCCAAATAAATCTAAAGTTCAGCATTATCTCAGCCTTCCTCGTGGCTTTTTATGTTTTCTTTTTATTCTGTGAGTGTCCATTTCAGGTAATCAGATAAGATGTATCCTTTCACACTAGGTTTACATTTGATCTCTGGGCCTGATTTTGCAAATCCTGGCCAAACAACAAACATCTCTCTTTCATCACTTGAAGATAGCTAGGTCCATTTCCTATTCTTTTTCAAAGTGATCACTGCAGACTTTCTTTAAGCTATAGCCCCCATCAATTCCTATAAAGCATAATGATCACCAGTAAATATTGAAAGAGCACTGCCCTCGAACGAAATGACGAAATCTATTAGAATATTGGATGCAAACTTCATAAACAAATGGCAATCACTACAAACTTGGATGTTCTTTATAATTCTTATAGGTGCCACTCCTTGAGGTATCCTGACCCAAACAAATGCAAGAGCAAGTTTCTTACTCTGGTAGTAAATGGATTGAAACATCTTGTTCTCTCCTACATTACGTAAAGGTAATTTGTCATCAGGAATATAGCCAGCTTGATGTAGCCTTCCTATCAATTCATTTAGTTCTGATTCTAGATTAGTTTTATCATCTACTGCAAAGTCGTGGACTTTACCATCAACTTCAATCCATATAGGCAGAAAGTTTTTGCACTTGGCTACTCTTCATTAGAGATCCGATCCTGGCCACATCTTCATACCTTTCCTGAGCAGCATACATGTTGGAGAGTAGGATGAAAGGTTCTGCATTGTGTGGATCCAATTCAAAAAGGTGTTTTGCTATTATTTCTCCATGTTTGATTTCACCATTTATTTTCCAAACTAATAAAAGTATCGACCATATCCTGCAATTTGGTTCATGTGGCATGCATAATGATCTAAAGTCAATTTTATTCCATGAACTTCTGTTATTGAATGAAATTATTATTGTCCACGCTCTGAAAAGCCTGCACGGATGCAGATAGTCAACACCCCAATGAAAGTGAGATCACTTGGCTTCAAATTCTTTTGCAACAATTCTTCATATATGCCCAAGGTCTCCATCCSTGCCATTTTGTGCATAGCCCACTATCATGGAGTTCCAAGAGAGAACGATCTTCACTTGCATTTCCTCGAAAATTGTCCAAYGACCAGTAGTTTCTCCACATTTGGAATACATATCAATGAGGGCACTGGACACATRCAAATGCTAATCAAGTCAAAAATGAACTTCCTTTGCATGCACTGCCCGACCTTAGTATAACAATGCTAATTTCGCATATGAACTTATCATATTGGAAAAAGTCATCTCATCTAGTTTTACCACCCTTTCTGATAGCATCTCATTGAAAACACTAAAGCATCCTCTTCAAGCCCATTTTGGCTATATTCTACAAGCGTTGTTCTCTAACAAATCTTATCCTTCTCGTAAATCTTCCTAAAAGTCTTGCATGCCTCATGTAGATGTCCAATTTGGAAAAGAACAAGAACATTAGAAATTGTAAATTGATCCGGCTTGAGACTTGAAAACTTCATCTCATGAAACAAATCAATGCATTTCTCAGGCTGTCAAAATGGGCTTATCAATTATCAAATGTCCAGAAATCATTGAATTTCAAGAAACAAAATTTTCTCACATTTCCTATCAAATAACCACCCTGCTAGAAATCAAACAAAACATTGCAAACAAAARCATGTTCTCCACAATCACCCATAATAATTTTTACATGAATAACTCTGCCAATCCTCAGCTCCATATTTTGAACATGGCCTCAAAGCATGCTCTGTCGGCTTGACTCTTTCTTTTAGCATCGTAACGAAAATGCCCAAAGCCTCCTCTTCACAGCAGGTCGAACACAGTCCTGATATCATAGTATTATACGAAAGGAATCACGTAAAGACATAGAATGAAAGAAATCCCACGAAGTTTCATAGAGACCTATTTTTGGATATGTAGATAGCATTGCATTGTAAGAGAAAATACCTCGCTTAGGCATTTTATCAAACAGGTTCGAGCATTGGATATATGTCCTGAAGGTTTTTCCTCAAAATGGGCGTCCTTTCAGAAAGGACGCCCACAATGGACGAAACTGTAGAAAGAGTGGTAGCAATGAACTCATCGCATTCTGTGAATGCCACGGCCAAAATTTTTTGCATTTGACAAATGTGTTGGACAAGCTGTCGCATTAAGGGAATGCATTAATACTTTGTCGCATTAAGGGAATGCGTTAGGAATAGATCGTYRCATACCAATAATGCGTTGCACTTTTATCGCATTAATAAATGCATCTAGAAGCTTCTGCTACCCATTTTTTGAATCYAATGTGTATCTATGAAAATCTGTAATGTCATTGGAATGTGATGTCCACATATAACACAATTCATGAACTTTTCAAGATTCATGCTATCAMAAATACCAAAACACAATAATACAAGYAATATTAACTTTTCATACTTTTTASGCAATATCTCAACATATACAAAATAAATAATTACAATGATGAATCACAAAAAATATATACAAATTTAACATCAATACATTGCGATAATGTAAACGAAATAATCAAGAGAATAATAGGTTCTGTTCAATTAGGACATGTAGCAAGAGATAATACCATATAAGATCAAGATTTGAAGTTAAAAGATTATATAAATTTTTATTTACATTACAACCACTCATAAACTATATTCGTCTCCTAAATAATGATGTAAAATTAAATTTATTATTATTCCTATAATTCCGTCTATTATGACTGGGTTGATGGCAGTTTAAAAATCTTGAGGGAGAATCGGAGCTGTGAAATTTATGTCTCCACGTATTTTGGTAGTATGCTCCATCTTGAATTATTGCGACCCTTCATAAGTTCTTCATTATGTTTAAGGATGAAAGGTGTAGGCCTTCCAAGTTGACTCATTTCCAATCGGATAGAAATCACAACTGTATGTGTTTCTATAATTTATCCTAGGAGTAGATAGATTTGCAGCATCCCAACTTCTTTTTCGACATACAGCAAATACATGGGCATACGATCTTCTGAATAAAAGCCACTTCTAGCAATCATATGTATTTTTATTCATGTTGACCTAAACATGGTTAACCCTTGGACCTTATCTCCRTGGAGTGGTGACACCAAATAAACCAGTTTGTAGATTGTATTTGGTGACTGAGAAGCATCCTTGCTTTGCTTCCGAGATCAGTGTAAATCTTTTATATTCTAGATGAAAATAGATATCGACATTGAGCAATCTCATCTTGGTTGTAAGAAAAAGTAATTAGCAAGTTTTCTAAAATCATCTCAACCAATACCTTTAGTGAAAGTGCACGTATTTTCTTCAGAATACTGTTCATAGATTCAGACAAGTTAATTGTTAAAACTCCAAAACTATGTCTCCTATCATGCGATAGAGTCCATTTATCAAGAAGGATATTAATGAGTCAATTATATGCTATCTGATCTCTTTTTCTTATCTCTTCCATGTACATATTAAACTTATGCACTTTCGGTGTACTTCTAGCCTAATACATTAGCTTCTTCAACATATTATTCTTGAAAGTGATATTGAAGTTGGCACGGATATGACRGAAACAGAATCTATGGACAGCCTTTGATTCCTACTAGTCTCAGCTTTGTGCCACTTTGCGCAAAATACCTTGATGTCTATTYGAAATTAGACAAATAAATCTATCTTTGATCACTTGGAAATGCAACAATTGCATAAACTACCYCTAACTTTCCGTAGATTCTTTATCAACAATGGCATAGAAAAGTAGAAACATATGATTGCTAATGTGCCATGAACTAGCAATCAATAGCACACCACGGTATGTGCCCCTCAAGTGCGTCCCATGCATCCTATCAATAGATATTACTGGCCTGCAATAACTGAATCCTAGAATTTGGGGCCTGAACGTCCAGAAGGTGAATTTGAAAATTTTAACTTCCTCAGTACTATCTCGGTGATGTTTTTACTTAACAATTATACCCAAATTTGTTTCTGATAATGCTACAAAGTAGTGAAGAAGAATCAGGAAAGTAGATACCCAAGAGTCAAATAATAACTCGATACATTATTTCTTGCATTCCATCATTTTTTGTAAGTTATTCCATTATGAAACATATTCATCACCTCTTGCTGAATAACCTTGGCATGCATTTCCAGATCATCCATAATTAGATGGGTGATTTGTCGTGCAATGTACCTATTGTAATGATAAGTATAAGGATGAACATTAAAGAATTTATATTTATAATTTTAAATTAAGTAAGAAATACAAAAGTGTAATCTTAAGCAACTTAATGWGCAGAAAGATTTTCATATGTGTTGTTCTGGACTCAAACAAGGYAGGTGTGTTTGGGCTGTAATATAGTTATTTCCCATTGGCCATGAGTAGATCTCTGCGTAACTCTAATGTATCGTAAACATGGATTTTCATTTGTTAAATTTTTACACGATGCTGTCCACTCCTTACTTTTACTTATATTGACCTTGTACTCACGATCCATTTTGATTGACCAACTAGTGATAGCCTTGATTACTTGCTTCTTGTCCTCAAATCCCATATGCAATCGAMTGTCGAGATCATACTTGACCATATATCAGGACGGGYTCCGCTAGCATCAACAAAATCATCTTGTTATTTTCTCGAACCCATATTTTGAAATGCTTTGAAAGAAGTGTAATCGGAAACACAAATCAATCTTCTACCTCCAGCAATTCCCTGTGATGTACTAAGCATATGTCGATATGTAGGAACTCTAGGAACATTTTCATCACTATCACCGCCTCCATCCAAAATATCTACATCCTCAGGCTCAATAGGTAAATCATCCACATTTGTTGTATTTACACGCTCATCACAAATTACATCGGCATTTATCTCCACGCGATTTCTATAATTTGTTYGTGCAACAACGTTTGGAATATCCTGCTCTACTGCACTTGACGATCCCTATTGACCRAACATATGTGGATGTCAATGACCTAAAGATATAGTATCACCTTCYGTCACTTAAGGAAATGTAAAGTCCGGGATGTCTAGATGCTAGTTCATCAGTAATGCCGCATATATGCTCATTGCAAATCATGATGGATTTGTATATCYTGGAATACTTGTCGAGTATACCTCATCGAGCACCAAATGTGGCTGCTGTTGTGGCATATTTTCTGCCTGGGCTTGTTGTCTTTCATTAAATTTAACAAGTAGTTGTATTTGATGTGATCGTGCTTCCTCGAGCATCGCCCTAACACTTGTTACTCATCATAATCTAAAATAACAATGGACTAGAAATGAACTTCTCTGTTATAAATTAACGGCATACGACAGATGAACTCAATATGATATCTTTTGTGATCAAGATTTTATAAATTACAAAATTTCCTACACAACTATGAGTACGAAAGAGACCGTCGTATTGTCCAACTCTTTTGAATAAACCATCAATGCAATGAGAACCTCTAGAATTAAGTCTCATCTCACAATCCTAATGCAAACAAATTCTGAATGGTTGTCCAAAAGAGTCTCGAATCCTATTCAAATATAATCGAATAACATGTTAGTTTCATAATATCTGGGTTATGATAAATTTAAATATCTCAACAATTATTAAATTAACTACATTTAACTCAACAACATCAAGTCAAAATAAACATTACGTCTTCTCAATAATTAAATAAAGTTGTGAAAATAAATCTGAACAATAACAATATCTCAATTTAAATAGTAAATTTTAAAATAATGCTCATATTTAAACAATAAAAYCGCAACAGAAAATAATAATTTCTAGAACAATTAAACCATATTCCAGAAAATATAGTKATGATAAATGTAAACATCTCAGCAATTATTAAATTAAAAAATTTAASCCAACGGTATCAAGTCAAAATAAACATTACGTCTTTCAATAATTAATTAAAATTATGAAAATAAATTTGAATAATAATAATATCTCAATTTAAAATGCCTAATTTTAAAATAATGCTCAAAAATACTTTCGTTAAAGCAATCAATAATTTACTAATCATTAGTATTAATTTTATAACTTTAAAYCGTCAATGATAATTTAGATAGAAATTTATACTTTCAAATTATGAAATTCAAAGCCTTTTATTAAAATAAAAATATTATGTTATTGAAATAATAGTAGAGCAATCGAATATTAATTAAAATAGGATTTGATGGTTTAACATGGTCAACAAGGGAAATAAATATACTTAATTAAGAGATAGTGTTTGACTATGATTAGAATATAATTACCGTTCAAGAGGGGTAGTGGTCTTGGATTAAAGGAAAAGGAATACGCATGATCAAATGCCAAACCCTCAAATGTCATGTATGAAGACATTATTAGTGATCTAAATTTGGTGATGGAAGGTAACATCATCTACTCTTATTAATCAACAAAATATTTTACAAGTCRAAAAATGACATAAATGAAAGTATTAGATATTGTGTTTTCAAATTTTATAAGTTTGATTTTTTATAATAATTTTTATCTTACGATGTATATAATTCGTGTTTTTGTCAAAGAAATGTGATTTTTTTTTTTCAAAATCGCTTAAAAAAGAATTAAACATTTTTGAACTGAGGAGAATAAACGTGTTGGAGATAGAAGAAAGATTAGCCTTACTTGTGGGGATTTGCAATCAAAAGACATGTTTGCTTCRCTTTACTCGATTCATATCAGACGAGGATTGTTGGTGGAGAAGAAGAGGCAGTAATAATGGGGCATTAAAGTTTTGGTGAATTTGATTCATCATACTAGTACTACTATACTACTACTATTCTCTTTCTAGTACTAGTTTGAGAAGATGATCGAATTCGGGTTGCTATTAATTGAACTTTCTCCTTTTTTCCTTTTGAAGAAACAAGAACTGTCAAATGTCCAAAGAACATTAATTTCTTCAATTGTTAGGGGTCGTCAAATCCCAAGTATAGATAACTAGTGCTCTATTTAAATAAACAAGGTAATTGTGACCAACAAGGAAGAGACCATAGTTTAATTAAAACTCTAATCAAGAAGAAAAACAAAGACAAGAATCCATCGCGTCGAGCATCAATCTCTCACGAATGCATAATCACATCTAGAATCCATTAATTTCTTCAATTGTWAGGGGTAGTGAAATCCCAAAAAAACTAAAAAGATGCTTGGTTCTTCTCCACTTAYAGAAATTCCACTCCCTCAAATCTCTAGAGATAAAGTTATCTATCTAAATTTGAAGTGGTTCAAAATCAATAATAACATTTATTCAGAAGGTATCAACTGTCGTATTTAGATCTTTTAGGGTTCCAAAACAAGCGAAATCAACAAAATTAAGGAAACGGAGCATGGGCATTGCGAATCAGAAAAACACTGAAGGAAATCATTAAATTTTTACAAATCTGAAATTGTGATGGGTTGTCACGGTTGACAGAAAGGTAAGCCGATGGAGACCGACGGCAATAAGTGTAGTTGGAACCAATGGCCAAAGCTATTGTAGTAGTGAACCAGCGCGGGTTGACGCAAGCAGAGAAACGATCGAAGAACCACCGAAAGACGCCTCTGGTGGCAAACCAGCTTCCAAGGAGCGGCCAACTCTGCGAACACAAACAGACAGCAATCAAAATTTTATGGCGGAGCGGGGAGCAGCGCGGAGTTTACAGTGAGGGGAAGTACATGGTGCTTTTTTTTTTTTTTTTTTTTATACACTTTCTCCACTTCGATCGCATTCAATCGAACTGTAACAAAATTTGAAAAAAAAAAAAAAAAGAAACGCATGAAACAAATGCCTGGGATTAGTTCCTCAGACTCAACAGTCTAGACTGAACGCATTCCGATAATGAGTTGGTTTTAGAGCTCAAGGCATTCAGAGAATGTGACTAGTCCATTATTGTCACCGTTTCAATAATTACGTCCAATACGAACCTACTTTTTAAAAGGACGCTCATTTTTTTTTTTTAAAAAAAAACCTATAACTTGATCATGCAGAAAGATGGCGAAGACGATTGTAAAGGAAAGTGAAATTGGGTTCATACATGTGATAATCCATATGGACTTGAGCCTCTTAGCTTGATCTGCATCTCTGTGGCGGAAGCCATCAAGAAAAGTCGAGGGTAAGATTCTGTTGTGGCTACAGAACCTCTTGAATATAGCAACTCTATGGCCTCAAATGTTTACTGTATACCACGTATTCATTGCGCTCAACTTGTGCCAATGTAATACAGGAGTGATGTCTTCTCCAATATATATAGGAGTGATGTACTGTACTAGCAAGCAAAATTGAGAGGGAAAAGATTAAAAAAAAAAAAAAGTCTCTCTCATATTGTGAAGTTACTCATGCAACATACGCTCAAAAGAGAGAGAACTAACATTCTCTTTATGAAATAAAATATTTTTGGTTTGTAGCCCTTCCCGATACTATTTGTGTGTTCTGAAGACTGATAATAATGCATTGATGTGATATAGTTGTTGGAGACAGATACGTTTCGAGGGATTAAAAAATATTTATCAAATTTCAATAATATTTCCCAATGTTTGGAAAAATAGAAAAATAGGGAATGAGGCATTGATGTAGTAGAAGATTGAAATAGTCGAGAGCCATAAGATTAATCAAATATATATATATATATTGATATATTTTCTCTTTTCAGATGCATATTCACTATTCTCTATAGGCTTGATCGAATTAATCCATTTAGAAAAAATGTTTGGGAGTTGATATCTTCTCAAGAATAAGTAATTATATACTTTTTGAATAGGTGATTTTGTAATTACCTCACGTATTAAACAATAATTAATCGATTATKAAACAATTCTAAATTTATCTTTTCATTGAAAATCTAAGAGTCAAACTTGTTGTTTACTATTAATATGTACTTGATTGTATGAAATTAAAAGTAATGAACTTTATGCAAAGTTTTAAAAATTAGAAAGTATTTCTTGTTCTTTTCTTCTTCCYTCCMCTGCCCTTATATCCGTGCCAAGGTGCAGAGGTGGTGCCAAATCAAACAATAAGAAACAAATTATATCCATTGTAGGGAAAGAATTCAATGGTAGARAAAGATTGATAAAATATTGAAAAGTCTAATTTGACATTATTGTTCGACTAAAAATTTTAATTTCTAAACACTCCCTAAAATTGTTAATGATCTATTAGATAGGCATAATTTATTCGTACTCGTTCCAAATATGCGGATTAAAATATGTTTTTCTGTACATGCTCTAGTACATAATTTTTGAAATATGAGCCAAAATGGTATACGGCTAACTAATAAACTTTTGTGGGCATGGTGAATTCTATGACTTTTACGGGTTAGGCTTTGCCCTCCCCTCCATAGAGAAAATATTATGGGCAGTTTAGTTGATTTTAAGGGATGAAATTCGAAATAAGAGATGAATGATCGAATTCCACAGGCGATAGTGTGGGAATTTAAGAAGAAATTATCTTTAATTTCTTAACATAAATAGTTTTAAGAAAGCTTTTAACGGAATAAAAAAAGTATATATTTTGAAAAATTCGATTCAGTCTTTGGTTCAAAATTTTGATTTTAATTCAATGCTTAAAATTTTAGTTTGGAAGCGAATCGAATAGAAATTCTAATGCCTAATCATATGAGGCATTTTTCTTTTGATAATGTTTTTCTTTTTTTGACGCTCGAATCTCGTTAAACATAATAAAAAAATAAGCCATAGTAAATTTGAATTTATTTTGAATTTTCTTGGAAAATTCTCTAAATGGCTTATTTATCACTGTTCAACTAATCATTTCTACACTATTTTTTTTGTCATAATAAATAATATGTGACCCTCATTTTTTATGTATTTAACATAACATTATAACTCATATATCCCTCAGTATGCTCACTTTCTCTTGATTTATTTGGAACCATTGAAGTTATAAAGTACTACTTTGAACTTAACCTAGTAAATTTATTTATTTTATAAATATATTTAATATGTATTTAAAGTCTCTTTAAATACTAAAAAGTAAAAATAAGGTTATTATTAGAAAATCTAAAGTAGGATAAGAGATAAAAGTGTAGAAAAAACAATTCTCATACCATGTTATATTTTAATATATTATTGACTATACATGATTTTATTTTATTTTCTGCAAAAAAGATCTTTTAAGTTTTTATTTTATTTTAAAAGTCAATCTAGGCGAGATTCATATTGACAATGAAAAAAATCTAGCAAAAATTTTGAGTGTCAGTAATATATTTTATTTCTGGAAAAGAAAACTTTGGATGCCAAATTTTAATTTCTTTTCAACAAATAAAAGCCATTTTATTAGAGATTTGTAAAAACAACAGCTCGATATTCATGGGCCAACAGCCTAGCAGCTGGAACGTATATGCTAGAGCCCCAGGTGGTAAAGAGGAGGTAAAAAATCAACCCAARTGAATTGAGCAGTGAAAGAAGAAGCTATTAAGTGTGTGGCTTTTCTAATTAATAAACTTCCATGTTAGATTATGATAAATTTATTTATAGTGTTGGTTCTCTCATTCTTTAAACTTTGTAGCTTAAAGAACATTTTTACAATGCGCTTAAAGGAAGCTTTCTAAAAGCAAATGAAAAAGCAAAAAAAAAAAAGAATGGAATTAAATACCATAAGTGTCATTTTATTAAAGTTTTTATTTTATCCTTTCCTATTCATTTTCCTGCTTTTTTTTTTTTTTGGGGGGGGTGGACGGGAGGGCATTTTAAAGAGTGTAGTTTCCCTTTTTTTTAGTACTACTACTTCATGTTACTCTCTCTCCA
>MEJB01000010.1:1909120-1951511 GCA_001752375.1 Rhazya stricta | reverse complement strand
TAAAGAGAATCATAGTCAAACTATTCGAATGTTTATACCCTTAATTATTTAAACTATTCGTTCTCTAAATACACTTAATCACTATTTGAAAATCTAAACTTTTTGCGTTCCGACTTTTACATTGAAACACTTATCTGAGTTAACGGATAATATTAATTAGGCTGGCAGTAGTAATTCAAATCTAGTTTCTTTTTCATTATGACTACTTTCAAGGAGTTACGCGCAGGTGAATTAGAAGTAAATATATGTATTTTTGTTAATATAAAATAGTATATCTATGGAAAACATATTATATAATGTCTAATTTATTAAAAATGAATATATTTGTTGAAATAATTTATGTAGTAATCTTTATATTTTAAATAAATTAAATAAAAGTTATTATTTAGTAATATTATAATAGGAATGAACAAAAAATTATTACCATACTGATAAATATTTTAGATAGAATATAAATACGAGCAGGCCCATGGTTGTAAGTCAAACCATTTCCAGGTTCGAAACCAGAAAGAAATCCAGAAGAATTGATGAAGTTTAGAGGCGACATACTCCGAATTTGCCAGACGCGCTTATTTAACGTCTACATCATCAAATCCAACTCTCTCCATTTTTATACTCTTTCAGAACAAAACGTCCCTTACATTTATTACCATTGCTGATTATTTCAAAAAATTTCGAGAAAAGAAAAGRAAAGGTCAGCCTTTTCCAGTTCAGTTTTGAGTTTTTCTCCTTCTTTTGGTATCCGCGTTCTGTGAATTTGCTTGCTTTTATGATAAATGGTAGCTGAGCTTGCGTTTTCCATTTCTCTCTTCGCTGTGTCAAAAGTTTACAAGAAAGCAACATATAAACATAACATCATTCATTCCTTAAAAGTCAAGCAAGAATAACTCATCACCATCCCCACCTCTAGCCTCTCTCTTTCCCTTTTTCTTTTCAAAGAGATTCACGCGAAAAGCAGCAGAAAGTTTAATGAGTACTGGCTACTCCAGATAGATTGATAGATCACATCCAATACTCCAATCTTCAAGAACCCTTCTCAAATTCTGTGTGCTTTTTGGGCTTTTATTTTATCCTTCTTTCACTCGGACAAGGCATATTAGATTAGGCTAGGCAAGAAGAGGAGATGGATGTGCTGTCTTATGCTTACAGAGACACTACGGCTTTAGCACAAAGCAGAAYACATTTCCAGACCGAAAGCAAGAAGCAGAACATGGTCCAAATGTACAACAACAGAATTACCGCTTTGCCCGCCGAAGTTGAGGACCTGCCCAACCCTTTTGGTGAACTGGGTATCTACCTAACCGAGCCGGAGCTCCGGGAAACTGCCTATGAGATCCTCATTGGAGCTTGTCGGAGTTCAGGCGCCAGCAGGCCTTTGACTTATATTTCCAATTCTGAGAGGAATACTGACAGGTCACAGTCTATATTGTCGTCGTCTTCGCCGTCGTTGCAGAGRTCAGTGACATCGGTGGCCGCGAGTAAAGTCAAGAAAGCACTCGGCTTGAAGTCAAGGAAGAAAGGTTCGGATTCCGACTCCGCCGCAGGTCAGAAAGGAAATTCAGTGGGTCAGAAGAGGAGAGCTTCAACTATAGGTGAGTTGATGAGGGTCCAGATGAAGGTTTCGGAGCAGACAGACTCCCGGGTCCGAAGAGCTATGTTGAGAGTAGCTGCTGGACAGGTCAGTTATCGAACTCTTCAGCCTTACGCCCTGTTTGGTKGCACGGAAATTGTTTTAAACAGCATGAAGATTTATGCTMATGGTCTAAAAATTTAGAATTGCTAGCTTTTCAATGAGCACTTCTCTTTTCTTTTTCTTTTTCTTTTTGGGTGTAATTTGTCGCATTCCTAATTCACTTGCATTTCTGTTTGTTGCTTCTTTCAAGTACTGCAATAACTTTGTTTCTAGTTTCTGCAACTACCCTCAAGAATTAGGTTTGCAAAGATTGAGACTGTTTTAGAGTTTCTTGGTCGCAGATAAAGCGAACACCTAAAATGGACAAAAGGGAAAGCAGCATTTCTCCTTTCCTTGACAAGTTAGCACGGATAAAAATGAAAATTTGCMATCTTATTGTGATTTTGATTTAGTTACTTGATCAAACTGAGTATTCAGTGCTCTCACATATGGCATCAATAAAGGCTGCATTAATGCAATGATGATTTTCCCTAAATAAAGAATAAGAAAAGAATGTTATTTCCCATAAGCACAATGAGAGGATTCAAGTAACTTTCATATTATTTGGTTTCTTATCATGGAACAATGGTGGAACGAAGAAACAGAGACGCAAAAGAGTGGAGAGGGGAAGGCTCTTCTATTTGGCACASATACTTACTTCTGCGGTTTTGCACTTTGTTTCACCTCATTAACCTCCCAAGTTGTGGTGCAATTTTTCTCGCTGGTACTTTTGTTCGGTCTGTTATTTGATTATTGTGCAAGCTGGCTGTAGTTTTACCACTTCTGTAGCCTGGAAACTTGTTTGGAATTCCCAATTTTAAGAACAAGAATGCTAAGGCGAAGTGATTTATGTACCATTTTGACAAATTTATTTGTTTTTCTGCTTTTTTACAGCTTGGAAGGCGAATAGAGTCAATGGTTCTACCTCTGGAAATATTACAGCAATTCAAGTCTTCAGATTTTCCTAGTCAGCTAGAATATGAGGCATGGCAGAGCAGAAACCTTAAGATACTCGAGGCTGGTCTGCTCTTGCATCCTCATCTTCCCCTGGATAAGGGAAACAGCACTGCTCAACAGCTCCGCCAGATTCTACGTAGGGCTTATGAAAAGCCTATAGAGACTGGAAAACATAGTGAATCAATTAAAGTCCTCCGCAATCTTGTAATCTTACTTGCCTGCAGATCATTTGACGGGTCTGTCTCTGAGATGTGCCACTGGGCAGATGGAGTTCCACTGAATTTACATCTTTACCAAATACTTCTAGAATCTTGCTTTGATGTGAATGAGGACACTTTAGTCATTGAAGAAGTCGATGAGGTTTTGGAACTCATTAAAAAGACCTGGATAGTTCTTGGAATAAACCAGAATCTCCATGATCTTTGTTTTGCATGGGTCTTGTTCTATCGGTATGTTGCAACTGGGCAAGTTGAAAATGATTTGCTTCTTGCGGCTGTAAACCTGTTGTTGGAAGTTGAAAAGGGTACAAAGTCAACTGAGTGCTCAGATTACTGGAGGATACTGAGTTCTACTCTGAGCTTAATTTTGAATTGGGCAGAAAAAAGACTAATTTCTTACCATGATTCCTTCTACAGAGGTAATCTTGATTTAATGCAAAGTGTTTTATCCCTTGGAATCTCAGCCGCCAAAGCACTAGAAAAAGATATCTCTTCTGAATACGGTGGGAAGAGGAAAGAAGCTGACATAGCGTGCCTTAGAATTGACTCTTACATTCGATCATCTCTGCATAATGCTTTTTCTCTGGCAAGTATCAATTTCTTCTGCTTTAATACACTTAATGTAAACAAGAAGCATAYGTGTTTGAGATTAGATTTGGCCATCCTTTTCTTATCGTTTGTGATTTGACTCTTAACATTAACTTAGCTGATTATGCCAATTTCTCATCCTGGATAAATCTTGTCCTCTGCAAATCTGAATTATTCTATGTTGATGTAATTTTTTCAGATCCTTATTTGTCATTTGTATCAGTTACATCCTCTTAGCTGTTTTCATAATCCTGCCCTTATGGTTATGTTGTATGATCACAAAATAAATCCATAACATTGTTCTGTTTTCTTTTTCAAATTTTCCTGCCTCACCATGCTTACTTTCCACCTCTTCAGATGCATGCATATCCTTATAAGCTAGTCTTAAATCTTTGTTTCGTGGAAGTATTGTCAGTTTTTGTCTGCCCTTTGTGAAGACAGGAAAAGGAGAAGGTAATCTCAAGCAGGAAGTCATCTAAGAACCAGCAGAATTCTCTTCCCATGCTTTCCTTGCTTGCCCAGAATATTACAGACCTGGCTTTTAATGAGAAAGAAATATATAGTCCAATACTTAAGCAATGGCACCCTCTTGCTACTGGTGTAGCTGCAGCGACACTACATGCTTGTTACAGAAAGGAACTGAAACATTTTATATCCAGTATAACTGAATTGACTCCTGATGCTGTACAAGTGCTCATAGCTTCTGACAAATTGGAAAAAGATCTTGTACAAATGGCTGTGACAGATTCTGCAGACAGTGATGATGGGGGGAAAGCCATAATTCAAGAGATGACTCCTTATGAAGCTGAAGCTGTAATTGGGAAGTTGGTGAAGGCGTGGATAAAGACAAGGGTAGACAGACTCAAGGAATGGGTGGAAAGAAACTTGCAACAAGAGGTTTTTCTATCTGTTTTTATTTCTTGACTTCTGCATCTGTGAACCAAACAAAAATGGACATATACTAATTGCATGCTCGGAAACATCTCATCTTGTAATACATTGTCTTTGTATGTTTCAATTTATTATGCRAAGATTTTGTGACTCGATCTAGTTTCTWCATCGTTTACTGGAACCTTCTAGGGTACTTGGACTCTTCTCTTTTATCTATTGATAATTTGAGCAGCYAGAGACTAGAAGCATGTGAAACAAGTTGCTCATAGTTCAACTTATCATGAATCATCTCGAGACTGGAAAATAATGAAAACAGCAACCTGTGAAACATTATCCAAAATCCAGTGGCTGAATGCAGCTATACATCTTTGGGAATTTGGAAAACCATGTAGTTATTGGTAATCTTAGTTTTTCTTCATCATGATTTTGACGTGTACATTTTGCACATACTAGTGCAATCTTATAAAAGTTTCTCTCTCTCTCTCTCTCTCTCTCTCTCTCTCTCTGTGGTGTGAGATTGTAGTTTTGATTTCTCATAAACCACTCAGAAAAACATTTATCTGACTCTAATGTAAATTTGCTTAAAATTGCATTTCTTGTGTCATTTTCTCTGTGTGTGTGTGTGTGCGCGCGCGTGTGTGGTTTTTTTGGGGGGGGGGGGGGGGCGGTAGTGGGGTGGGGTTTGAAAGCACTCTGCCAAGGCAAAAGGGAGCCAAATAGGTTCAGGGTACATTATTACTTCTTCAGAGGGAAGGTAAAGGTTGAAAACTAAACTATTGGTTGATTTAAACTATCTGTGCTATTGATTGCAATAAGGACCACAATATAGAACTATAAAGCTGCTTCCTGTACTTCAATTTTGGGGGCATAACATTGGGAGAGGATTTTCTGATAAACAGTCATGAATCAGGATAAGTATGCTAAGYGTGCTAGATAGCAGAAAGTGTTAATTATGCAACGGAAGGAGAATAGAAACTATAAAGAATGTGTATCTATAGATACGATCTTTTATGTTTGAATTATTGGCATGCTGCTTCTTTTACATTTGGGTTTCTTCTGTACTTTATAGTTGCACATGATTACGTTCTTACTCGTTCAATTATTATTTGAAATATCCCACATTGATCTGTCATGAAGCTAACGAACTGACAGAAAAAGGACTCTCATGCATGTATTATGCTCTTCGTCAGATTCTTTGGAACAAATAGACAATACGCTGCTAGGCTGATTTGCATGACTAAAAAATTACCAATCTCTATTCTTATAGGTCTGGAACCCTCGTGCAAATAAAGAGCGATTTGCTCCCTCTGCTGTTGAGGTCCTGCGGATCATGGATGAGACTTTAGAAGCATTCTTTCTGTTGCCAATCTCAATGCATCAAGATTTGATTCCTGAGCTGATGAGTGGTCTTGATAGGTGCCTTCAGAACTACATATTGAAGGCGAAATCTGGCTGCGGTAATTATTGAACATGCTGAAAAAAAAATATTTCAAGTAATTATTTGCGTCCAGAAAATAATATCCTATTCCATCTGCAGGATCTAAGGGTAGCTTTATTCCAGCCCAGCCTGCTCTGACCAGATGCGCTGGTGGTTCGAAGTTTGGTGTATTTAAGAAGAAAGACCGGTCMCATATGGTTGAACCGAGAAAGTCTCAGGTTGATGGTGCTGCTGACATGGAGAATGTCTTTGCTATACCACAACTATGCATTCGCATTAATACAATGCATCTGATACGCAAAGAGTTGGAAGTCCTGGAGACGAGGATAATGACCAATTTAACTAATGCTGGTTATATTCATGATAGTAATATCAATGGGTCAAGAAAAATGTTTGAGCTTTCGGCATCTGCTTGCGTAGAGGGGATCCAGCAACTCTCCGAATCAACTGCATATAGGATCATATTTTATGATCTAAGTCATGTTCTTTGGGAGTACCTGTACATGGGGGAGATTTCATCCTCTAGGATTGAACCTTTTCTTCAGGAGCTAGAGAAAAACTTGGAAAGTGTTTCAGCAACAGTTCATGACAGGGTCCGAACACGGGTAATTACCGACATAATGAAAGCTTCTTTTCATGGATTTTTATTGGTTTTGCTTGCTGGAGGCCCTTCTCGTGCATTTGCACTGCATGACGCTGCAGTAATCGAGGAGGATTTTAAGTTTCTTATGGATCTATTCTGGTCTGATGGGGATGGATTACCTATTGATTTGATAGATAAGTTTTCAACTGCTGTAAAGGATGTGCTTCTGCTTTTCCATACTGATACTGAGAATCTTATTGAGCAATTCAAACATGTTACTCTCGATAGATATGGGGGATCCCAGAAGTCCAAGCTTCCACTGCCTCCACCTTCAGGTCAGTTGGTTGCAACAGAACCAGACACAATTCTTCGGGTTCTCTGTCACCGGAATGATGTCACAGCCTCAAAGTTTCTAAAGAAGACGTACAACTTACCAAAGAAACTGTGACAATGGGAAGCAGTATCTTGATTCTAGTTCTTATTAYATTTTGCCATGCATCAGCTGTTCCTGTGAATTACTGGTAAATGTTATTGTGGTAGTACTGTGACCATAGTAAGTGAAGCATGCTATCTTCTTCTACAGATTATACATGGCAGATTCTTTTGGTCAACGAAGAGGGCAGGTGGGCCCATGAAGACCGTCCATATAATGGGCTTGCACTTTGGCCAATCGTAAATATGATTTTGAAGGTTCAGCTTTAGGATAACACTGTTGATAGTATCTGCATTCTGGACACAGAATATCTGGAAGAAAGTTTATAAATCATGTTTATTTGGTACTCAATTTCCTCAAGCTYATGAAACCCGGAATTCTCCTTTCTTATTGTTGCTCTCCTGAAACATGAACTGACGGTTGAATACCTCATGTCATCAACTCTTTCCTGAGACAGAGAGGGGTTGGTGGATTACGTAGTTGCATTCTACATTTAATGGCAACACTCGTGCAAACAACCATCTGGAATCACCTCTGAGGTTGAAATGAGCTGATTCTTGGAAGTGCAACTACCGATTCTGTTGGGCTATCCCTCCTATTTGGAGAGGCCCAAATGTATGTGGGTACTAGTCCATTTGTGGATACCTTTGCTATTTAAAATTGAGCAAAGAGTAGGGTTTCATAAGAGAGTAAAAAAATACAAGAAAAATAGAAGAGAGAATTTTTTCGCAGCCTTATCTCAGCTCCGATCAACTTTGCGAAATCAGTCATTGCGCAACCGTCAACCGTTGGATCGTCACGAAACTTTGTCACAGTCTTCGGGACATACAGAGGTACGTTTTGAAGGGTGGAGATTTGATTTTGAGCTTTCTAGGTCTTTTTGCTGAGTGATTTCGGAGGCGCGAGTTTAAAATTGTTTTGGGTGTTATTCCTTCTCTTGATTCTTGTTGTATTCCAAGATTAATTGTAGATCTTGATGAAGTTTATGTATGCCTCTAACTATTGTTAGAGAGAAYYTTGGTTGTACCCATTATTGATTATAGTGGAGCTATCAAGTGGCCCAAGGGTCCCGTGGATGTTTACTCCTAGTTAATGGAGGTTTTACCACGCTAAAATTTTTGTGTATTATTTGATTTTTTTTTCGTTTATTATTTGTCTYTAARTTRYACGGGCATTTGGRAAGAATTATGTTATTGAATTATTCTGKTRCGTTGTGATTTCCTTYCCATCAGATTCTCCATCAAGAGAAGAAACTTGCAAATAAATTGCATTTGGAGGATAGTTGTGCTTCTCATAAAGGATATGTCATCAATGGTTGATCTGATCAGTCGACTGTTAACACATGGAGAGGGAAGGATGAAATGGGGCACGGTCATCAGGTGCCACGCCAGTCTACAAGTATACTTGATGGTTGAAGTGACCAATGGGCATAGACCCAGAAGACACCCTTTGAACAACTTCCAGTAAACAGAACAACCTTGAAGCAATATTCTTCTCCGATAATGAGGCCTGTCTTTATATTTGACACGCTCAAATGGGGCATCATCCACACCGTTCAAATTGCAAAAGCTGTTGCACGAGTGTTTCAACTCCATAATAGCACTAAATTAATTATCTTTTCATTTAACTTTTTAACGAGTGTGATTATTCTAATGTTCGTTTAATTTTTTAATTTTTTAATCTTTTATTCTTGTGAAAATAAGTGGAAGATTGTTAGCAATATCCCAATAATACACAAGCTTATAATTATTAACTATATTTATGAAATATTTCAATATAACGAGGGCAAATTAAAGTTAATTTACTTATTATTTAATTATTATATACATACATATTAGATCTTATTAGAGAGTACCGTGTGATTATTTTTACTTGGATTGCTAAATTAATATCCTAATTGTAGCATAAAATTTTAAAGAATGTTCTTAATACTCATGTCATATTTTAATAGGGGTTAAACACCTATACTTAAAAAATCCTAAAACCTTCCGGGGGTCGAGATGAGGGATCCACTTTCTCCCTTCCTCTTCACCTTCTGCAGAGGTGTTTCGGAAGTGACACATTTGTTGTTTGCTCATCTCCACGAAAGAATTTGGAAGAAGGCGGATTGATGGAACAGAGAGAGGTTTCTTCCTCGAGCAGGTAAAGAAGTCCTCATAAAGCTATTATTTATGCCATTTCCTATTTTCTTTTTGCTATTTCTATTCRCTCGKAACTAATTTTTGTAACGAGACACTTCTGGTGGGATCACACGGAAGAACGTGAGTATATCTTGAAAATCGTGGTCATCGTGCTCTCAGTTAAGCAAGAATAATTTGTTGGGTCTTGGCTTTGGAGATTTTGAGGTCTTCAATTTTGCCCTTCTCTCCAAACAAGGTTGGCTCATCTGGATTCCTCGATGCTAGGAGTTTGAAAGCTAGATATTTTCCACATAGAGAACTTTTAAATGCTAAACTGGATGGAGAGATTTGGTGATGTTCGCAGAGTCTCCATTTTGGGATTCTCCTTGGTTAGCTACACCGGTGAACTTCAAAATCGTTTCATCCAATTCCTTATATCCAATAAACGTTCCAGTGAAACATCCCATTCTTCCAAACCCTCCAAAATGAATCTGGACATTCTGACCSAAGAGATAGGATGAGATACTAAATATTCTTCCACGCGGTGAAAACTGTGAAGGGAAGCTGATATGGCATTRTGAGGGTTCAAAATCTTTCTCTATTAGATCAGCATACAAATTKGGGGGCAGGATTTCCTATCCAAATGGGATGGTCATGGGGATCTACCATCACCCTTTATCTCAAGCAAATGGTACTTTTCAGAAGATGCTATAGAGTTTAGAGATTCCTTCGAAAATTCATTTATGGACTTGGCGGATTTGTCAAAATGTTTTACCAACAAAAGATAATCTGTATCAAAGAAAGATGGGCAATTAATTTTCTTCTTCTTTCTTCCTACACAGAAGTGTTGAAATCCTAAGTATCGACAGCAGACACAGGGTGGAGCACACTACACACTCTGGCGCATGCCTTAATTCTTTTTTTTTTTTTTTTTTTAAGCTTAGGTTTGTTATAAATTTCTGCTCGTACTCTTCGTACTCTCTCATCAAGAGAAGTAAAACTTCACCAATTACAGGCAAGGTAAAGGCTTAGTAAAAATTTTCATTTCTCGATTTGATCCACATCCCCTCTCCCGATTTATCAAAATAAAATAATAATATTAAAAAAAAGGAAGTTGTAATACAACTAAAACTGATAAATTCTCACTTTTAGAATTTATGCTAAATAAGGCTCCATTCCCTTTATATAGGGCATAACATGCATCTTGTAGACTACGCAACATTCTAAATACGAATATGTATCCTTCATTTAGCCATCTTGTGGATACTTTTAAGATCCTCTACTAATATGTGCAAGATTAGATAATTCAAAATTTATTAAGTTTCTCTAAAATATTTCAAAAATTCCTCTATATATATATATATCTCAAAACCTTTTGAAACCTTACATCTCCTCTGCAAAAAATTTCTAATTAAACATCGTTCTAGAAATTACAAATACTTGAATTATAGGATTAATTGAGATAGGGAATTAAGCCTTTGACCAAGGAAGGTCTAAATACCTCCATTCTTGTTGGAATACCAGATTTATAAATTTTGATGATTCCCTTATAAATTCTGCAGAGTCTAATCTTTGCACTAGATCAAATTCTTTTGAATAGTTATCCTAATTTTACAGTCTTCCTAGATTATCGAAATCTCTTGAAAACGTTGGTTTTACATATAAAAACTCGTAATTACAATATGTTT
Source organism: Rhazya stricta (assembly GCA_001752375.1). Taxonomy (NCBI): domain Eukaryota; kingdom Viridiplantae; phylum Streptophyta; class Magnoliopsida; order Gentianales; family Apocynaceae; genus Rhazya; species Rhazya stricta. The sequence continues at coordinate 1,940,923 of MEJB01000010.1, read as the reverse complement.
GCTGGATCAATACTCGTAGCTTTGATTTATAGGATTCGTTACAAATGTATGATCGTTGTTTTTGCGATAAAAGCAAAATTTCAGAGCAAGAAAGGTGAAACCTTCTTGTTACAAACTGATCTCTCTAGATCTAACCTAGTTATCCCAAAATCCATCCAATGAAGTGATATCGATCTTCCARAGGAATAGATCTGATAGAGCCTCTACTTCAAATACTATGATTCTAGATATAGTATCACAAATACCATCTAATACACTTTCTAACAGACTCCTTGTTACAGACTCCTATCTATCAATCAGAGGATAAGATGTATTTATTCTGAACTCYTTTAATATCATTCTCCTCAATTTTAAGAATTAAGGTGTATACGTGTCATGTTCTGATTGGTGTATTAGAGTATTCCACCTCAAATATTTCAACCACCTCGAAAAGTCTCTTTCCTATTAAAAAGGTAGATCATCCTATAGATATTGCCCCATAATTTTGTTACTCCAAATCTGATAGTGAACCTACGAAATGAATTAAATGTATTAGAAAAATAATTTCAAATTAATAAACAATTATTACGTGAAGATTTTGATGTAGATCGTAATACTGAAAAAAGAAATTGATTTTTTGATAATTTTATAAAAATTAAGAATGACATACAAGAAAAATACTATGATTTTATAAATGCTCATAAAATACATATATTATTTTTTGATTGGTTTGAAATTTACGCTTCTCAAAATAAAATCTTATTTCCTTTTAAAACTATTAAACCTATCTCAATGGCAATCCTTGTCCGCTTATCTATTTTGTTGAATACAAAACATGGTGTTTGCCAAGCAAATTTTATAAATACTCATCTAAATACAATAGGAAAACAATTAAATAGAATTGAAAGATCTATACAAAACCTTAAGGATAGTACTACATAAATAGTTTTTGAAAGTCTGAGATTTTGTCTCAATCTGATAAAAAATTCAAAAATTTGATTTTTAAACTTGATTACATAAGAAGTTCCAGTGTCAAAATCATTAGAGATAACAAGTCAAATTTTGTAAAAGCAATTAAAGATCAATCGAAAAGTTCTAGTATCAAAATCAATAGAGATAACAAAACAGATTTTGTAAAAGCCATTAAAGGTCAACCAAGTAGAATTAAATCTATTTTTGATACCAGCGATGCTAYAGAACAAGTTAAACAAGTTCCTGTTGTTCATAAATTATATTGAAAACACTCTATTATTCCTCTTCAGCCTTCACAAATGCTTCAGCCATATATCTCGATAGCAAAGCCRTTAAATCAATATAGTTCAATGCCTTTTCTGTCTATGATTAGAACATAGACAATATATCTGAGTATCAATTAAATCAATATGGTTCAATGCCTTTTYTGTCTATGATTAGAACATAGACAATATATYTGAGTATCAAATCCTTAGTTCCCTACTGCAGATGACCATGGCGGTCAATGCTTATAAAACCCAGATATGAGTTGAAGATAAAGTCGTTTCTAAATTGTTTATAGCAGGATTTCTTGCCCAGTTGAAAGGTTGGAGGGACTACTACCTCACTTATCAATAGAGCGAAGATATACTTGGAGCTTATAAAAACAGATGAAGAAGGAAATCTTCTGTTAGAATATGGTCAGGTTATTCTTGATTCTGTATCTACTCTTATCTTAATAATTTCCTTACATTTCATAGGAGATCTTTCTAATTTGAAGGATAAAAATACCAAATTACTTTTAAATCTTAAATGTTGAAAACTTAATGTTTTTAATGGTATAAAAACACTTCTCTTACTCGGATGATGCTTAGAGAAGATTCCAATCAACCCTTTTAGAAAGAAAAATTTCTTGYAGGATTACTCTAATCCTAGATGAGAAAGTTCGTAATAGGATTAGAGAGAATACAGGTTTAAAAATTATTCCACATCCCCAGTTCACTTTTGSTGAATAATTTAGTAACGTCTAGTAGGAACGTCTAAAGAAATGCCAAGATTTAAAATTACAAAAATGTTTAAAATAAAAACTTAGGCAATCCAAGTCTCTAAGCCAAAATACTAAGAAACCTTTTAGGAAAAGATCGCAAAATTCAATAGTTCTAATTCCAAAGATGTAGAATGTTTAATGCYATAAAAAGGGTCACATATCTAAATAATGTAAGTTAAATAAAAAAATTTAATAAATTAAATCTTGCTGAAGAAATTCTAGCAAAAATTTATAATTTGTTAAATCCTACTTCTGATTCTAATTGTATCCACTTCCTTTGAAGAAGAAAATTCCTCTGATGAATTTGATGAAGAAGCTCTCAAAATAGATGAGTTAAATACCACATCTAATTCCTTTTCTAATCCGTATTAATTTGTTTAAATGTCCTATCGAACAACTAAGAAAACCTTTTAGAAATTAGTAAGATTAGTGATCCAACACTTCACAAAATATRTCTAGATAAATTATTAGAATACATAAGTGACAAAAAAGAATCAAAACCTACTATATTATCTAATATATCTTTTAATTCTTATGATGTCACAAAAATCTTAGGAAAACACAAAAAAGATAGACCTCCSTGGCCTCTTCCCCAAAAAGAAATAAAAGAAATAAAAATGAATTAAAAGAAAACAAGATTCTAAAGCTATTCAGCTTCTCCTCTCTAAATGCACTGCTGATACTTCTTTTGATTCCAAACCTAAAATTATTCTAGAAAATACTTTAGAAAATATAAGAGTACTTGAACTAATTTTCCTTTTGTCCTTAGGGAAAYTATTTCTAGAAAATACATTATCCATATCACTCTTAAATTCTCTTCTTTTTGTAAGTTAAATACTATAGCACTTTTTGTTCCTAAGAAATTCCTAGAARAAACCACAGCTAAGCTATCTGCAGCCAATAACTCCAAAATGCAGGTTAAGTTTAAGACTGAAGCTTCTGTTTTAAATTCTAATGTTGCTATTACCACCCAATTCCWTGTTATTAGTAACAGGCATCATAGTGTGACTTTAGGAATTTTCATAAATTTTATGAGTCCTTATAAGGTAAATTCTGACTCAATTTTAAAAACTTCTTTCGGAAATCTTATGACTCCTTATAAAGTAAATCCTGATTCAATGATTCAATTTCTTCAAAATCTCAAGATAAGAAGTTAGTATTCTCATTCTTAGAAAAGTCTAAGACTCCTAATCTCAATTTAATAAAAGCTCATTCTATTCATACAAATAGTATAAACGCCATTACTTGCAATAAAAAATTCCACTTGCAGGATCTTAGAAATTCCATTTCTACTCCTAGAATTGAAGAAACCCTTCAAACTCCAGATCCAGGAAAAGATCTAAAAAATTCAATATTTATTTAAAAAAAGAACTTTGCTTTGATATCAATTACACACTGAGGATCTTAGGTGGGGATGAACCCTGAAGAATTATTAGAAGAAGAGATGGAGAAAAGAATGATAACCAAGGTATGAAAACAAGACTGACAAAGATCAAATATAAAAACAAACAAGCAATATCATAGATAACTAAGGAATTTAAACAAAGAATACAAATAAATTGGATGTTATGATAATGCAAGTTGGGAGGTAGAACCGATCATATGCGTGAAGCAGGTGGYTAAGCCAACTATATGCATGTAGAAAGAATAAATATAAGTAAAGAAGATAGAGGTTATAAGATGATATAAGAATTTATAGATCAAAAGTATATTATAAAACTTACAGATGAATTTATGTAAGTCGAGATCATATGATCTCTGTTTTTGCTATAAAAGCAAATTTTCAGAATAAGAAAGGTGAAACCCTTTTATTACAAACAAATCTCACTAGATCTAACCTAGTTATCCAAAACATCCAATGCTACTATATTCAACCTGAGCCCTCCCATCCAAATATTGAAATTAGACAGATTAATCAATTCAAAGGTTGATCTGTCAAATATATATAAATATGTAGGTGTGTATATATATATATATATTAGAACTTGCTCCTTTAAATAGTATTCAATAATAAATTATTAAGGCCCTCTATAAGCCAAGGACCAGTAAAGAAAACAAAATAAAACCTAAAGGCTCAATTTATAGTCAATATTCTAGGTTTTACACCAAAATTACACATTGAAAACTTTGTATGTTAATTTCAACAGCAACATTTAAAACACCAGTATGCATTTTCAGGAGCAAAACTGTCTCCAAGATATATGCAAGTAATCCAAACTCATCATTAGCACACTCCATTGCAATAGAAAACAAATTGAATATTTACTATGGATTTTGACATTTTGTTGCAAAACTGACAGGATTATAGGCCATAACAGTCTGTTACRCACGTGAAAATGAATCAATCAATATTTATCATATGTTCACTCCCACGAAAGAAGAGGTGCTCATAGACTTTSTTGATAAAGGACATACATAGCCAAAATTCAATGTTATAAATAAACTACAAAACTAGAAAGACCCCTAAAAGCAATATCAGAATCTAATACCATCTATTTCACAAGCAAAATAAAGAACTAGAGCCTCATAAGCTCAGTCTTAGGTCAATGATAAAATAAAGAAGCGTTTGAGATTTATCAGTTCTTTAAAAAAAATAAATTGAATTAAAGAATAAGCTTTTGAAATACGACGAAAACTATCTTAAAATTTGAAGATGTAAAAAAAAGCTTTAAGAGAAAAATAAGGATGAAGATGGTTTTCTCTACATGACTTACTTACACTGGGGAGAACACTTCCGGAAGTTGCTGAAGTGAATGCTATGCTGAATTATGTAAATAAAAAATCTTAGGGAAACTTGTAAATTGCTTTAATTAATATGTCCGGTGTTGTTCTCTTCCCCAACCCCCCTCCCTCAGAAAATAGAAGATTCCTCTCTAAATGCTTCAATCCCTTTGTCTCGAAGGTATTTTATTTGCTGGCATATGTATTCGGGGATGTAGTTATCTTACCTTATGTTTTTAAGATTTGGTTTGATTAACGTAAAAATAAAGTTATAATCAGATTGTGATTCTTTGGAATCAGAATTTAAGGAGTTAAAACTTTTGAAGATTCGCTTATCATCTTTGGAATACAATTGAATATAAATGGGAAGGAAATTTATATTTGTATCAAATTATCTTAATTAACTTCATAGGTGGATATAATAATTTGAAATATTAAATATTAATAAAGTATTATTAAGATAGAATGAATTAAACATATAAATAGTTACATTAAATAAATAAATTTAGCTATTTAGTTTATTATTAAATAAGAATAACAGTTTTACTAGATAATGAGAAAATTATTTTTAAAAAAAAAGAACTTTTAGAGAAAGGAAGGACATTATTTTTTATTCAAAAATATTATGATTAATATAAAAAACTAAAAATCTTAATCTCGATATAATATAATATTCTTAATTTAACATAAACCAATTAATCCTAATTTGTTTATTAAGTAGGGAAAAAGAATATTTTTTTAGAAAAGAGTTAGAAGTTTTCTGAAAATGTTAAAAGGATTTTTAGAGAAGTGTTAATAGTCACGGAAGGAAAAAGAACGAGGAGGAAAGACAGGAGGAAAAAAAAAAGTTATTAAAATTTTTAATAAACTTATACGGCATGACTTTTATTTAAAATTATGATAAAAATAATCGGAGTACTACTTCGTGCAATCTAAGGGATCTATTCCTTTTAAAATCAAAATACATTCTTCAAAAGAATAATAAGGGAATTCATATTATTTTACTATGCAGAATTCATAACTCAAATACGAGAGCCTAAGGGAAATTCCTATAGTTGGTGTAAATCATTGTTTTCATTTTGCGACAATGATTCTCTAAATATTTGTGAGAGGCATGGGGCAAATCTGCCTTGCACTTTGAGATTCCTAGGTACATATATTTGTCCTTTGTCTAGAACAGTCTGGAAAGCCAGTGGCCTCCCCTTTTATCTTGCATGCAGGCTCTACGGTGAAAGAATTTGTTGTGGCAAATTTGATCTTTACACCCTTTCTTGTTCCCTCAAGCAGAACTTGAGCTCATGCTAGTCATTTTATAGTCCCATATGCTTTACACAAATAAGTGGATATTTGAAATAGTGCTATTTTGCCTCAATTAATGTACCAATTACAATAATAATTCAATACTAATAAATAAATTACATAAAAAACCAATAAATTATATGTATATCTTTATACAATACATTCATTTATCGAGTCATAGCATTATTGATAAATTTCTCTCTCCAAAACAAACATTGGCCTTTGCCACGGCTTATTTGCAGGAATTCCGGGAAGCTCTAGATCTCCACAATCTGATGATGATGATGTTTAGAGGCAGGTCTGGGTATCACGAGTGCCACYCACATCTAAAATCAACGTTGATGGATCTTGGAACTCTGTTAAGAGTTGTGTGGAAGTTATTACAATGGTCCTAACGGAAATAGGTTAAAGAGTACTGCGATAAAAGAACTCGGCCAAAAAGGATTTCCTCGTTAATAGGTAGCCATCGCATAACATCCATGACAACAAAGCAGAGTGAGAAAACAATATAAAGGTATGACTGTCACGGACATGTAAATGAATGAGCCCTCGGTAAGCAGAATATGATGTATAATTAAGAATCGTTTACACTAGCTAATCATCAATGAAACGCAAGAGCTTGGAAAGAAACTACTTGTTTTTCTTTTAAAGTTCCCTGTGACAAGACTGCAAAATCTTTAGTTTTCTCATCCCTGTTGTAAATAGAACTTCCGCCGCACAATCCCCATCCAGGAGGCTGACGTGAAACTATTATATTTTGTTACAATATGATTGCCTGAGATCAGTTCCTACCATAAAATGTTTTCTAGTTCCAAGGATTTTTCTTTCTTGTTCTGCCACTTTYTGAGGTGGTGGTTGAGCTAGATTTCTGCAGAAAGAAATGTTCAGGATACATAGTAAGACATCAAGATGCGTACCACATACTACGAAAGATCATATATGTTTTGCATATATACCGATTTAGATTTCTTTGTCTTTCCTCGGATTCTGTTCCTTGGAGGCTTTAATTTGTATATCCGGACCATCCAGTGGTGAGTAGTGAATACCTAGATACATGCACAAGAAAAGAAAGCCAAGTTAATATATAAGGCGCATCCAGAAGAAATCTTTGGGAAACATATAAAATACAAGCCAGTGCAAAGAAAAACTCCTTCTGAAGCCAATTTCAGGTTCAAGTCGAATAATGCAGGGAATATACTCCCATGCTTAAGTCAGCTAAATGGAAAAACATCAATAATCTAATTAAAYAGGCAAAATAAGGACTCAGCTAAAATATATGCCGCTSAAACGAAGCAAGTTTGGGCAGAATGGAAGATTTAATGTCCCGCCATGATTTAGAAGGTAAAAGCTTCCATATGCAGAAACKACTCCACRCAAAGACRTAAYGGCTACATATACCACAATCTCCTAAAATCATCTGGCGGTTCGAGCATTTATCCTCCKCYCTAGAATGAGAGCACATCAACCATAGATTGAGGGCAGCTAGTTCACAAACAGGAACTCAATAATGCAAATTGAAGTTTCAAACTTGACTGCATACCCAAGGATATGTTGCAGATATTTTTGTTACAACTTTAAGAACCAGCAAGGAAAATAAGCAATTTACTTCCTATTATTTGAGCAAAAGAGTCCAAATTGTGTGAAGAAATCCACAGTTTAAACATCAGAACTAGTAATTCCTATTCACTCATTATTATTTCTGTGATAACCAATYCACAGATATAGGCAACTTTTATCTTCATAGAGACAGAATATGACCACTCCAAAGAATAAGAACAAACTAATCATGCTTATCTGAGCAAAGTAAAAATATCAGGAATAAGATGACAAATRTTCTCAGGAGCTATCACGAAACTAGTATAGCCTAATACAATCAGTTAAAGAATTTACCTCCTCAAAATAGTTCAGTTTGAAATATTTCTTTCCAATTTCAGTTCGCCTTACTCTATCATAACCTTTGCCATCCGTCTCTACAAATCTGTGAAAAAGAAAAAAGGCAACAATATGTAACACTTGGAAGTAAGACATGAAAAGATACACAGCCTCYTCATGTAAATAACCAATTTTCCCAGTAAGACTGCACCTGTAATATGATAGCTTGTACATTAGGCAATTTAACATGGTCTGCGTGGCCTGAGAATCAATCCGATATTGGCCATCTCTCTTTGCAGAGAAAAAAAAAAAAAATAGTTAGATTTCAGAGTCTCCAAGGCCAACAAGACAAAATAGATTAACCCCACTATSTTACTCCAGATACAAAATAAGCATATAAAATATTGTGAAAAAATTAAATTATAAGACATCTCATTAATTCCTTTACTATGTGCAAAGTTTTTCCCYTTTTTCTTTTRGAGTAAGTTATCAGCCATCTGCCTTGACTTGTAAGGGCAAAATGTCCTCCTTACCTCTTTTGCCCTTTTGAGTAACTTGAGGGTATTTCAGGATCCAGATTCAATTAAATAGATTGCTGAATTTCCAATACAGTTTGCATAAAACATTCATTTCAAAGCAATGATCATCTTAAACCTAAAGCTTTTTAACCCTAAACTAGCATTCTAGAAATTACATACTAACCAGATAATCCGGTTCCTTGATGTGAGGAAAAACACCTCCTCCTATCCGGACCATCCATAAGAACTTGTTAATGTCATCACTTGGGTAGCCAACAAGACCTGAAATGTGGCATTAGAAGTTAGGGCAGTTTCTGCTGCTTATCTAATAGCATAAAAAAGCTTCTAGGACAAACCTCCAAAGACAACAAGTACATATTTTACATCCAAAGAGTTGAAAATCTCCCAAGCTGCCTTTTCTGGGGATGACATGGCAGTGCCAACAGTAGCAATATGAGTGTTGTTCCAGGTGTTATTATCAACAATGACAGTGCGGTTAGCCATTGCAGTTGTCTGATAGCCATAGTCCCACCAAGATGCAACCTGGAAAAAGTTTGCAAAATTTTATTATTACTTGAGTATCCTCCTTTATGAGAGCTGTTATAGTGGTTGATTAGAAATCTTCTTACATGGGACTCGGGCCCATTCCTTTATCCCCTTTTCTCAAATTAACACAAATATCAAAAGTGAAAAGAGATTCAATAAGGTGTTGGCTTGACCTTTCATAAGTGGAGACAGAATAAAACGTCCATAATAAAGACGTTTACTGTCTGTTCTTGATTCAACATATTTCCACTGTAGTGTCCGAGTAGATATTGTTATTTTTCTCTCGAACCATAGTAATATTATTTCATTAGATCATTGAATCATTTATTTTTCTTGTTTCTCTTGAAAGTTCTTCAATGTGTATTTCTACACACGTCTTTTTTTCGGGGGTCTACAGCCATTATGCTGATGGAAGAAAATACACTATTTAATGTGAAGGTAAGGGTAGGATTTTTACGATATTCCCATTTTTTCTTCTTTCCCTAGGTAAAGAATTCAAGATTAAGGGTAAGAAAGAAGACAACAGTTTGGCAAAAGACTTGGAAGCATAAATTATGAAGCATAGGATTTGCCTCAGTAAGTATTAAAAACACAAAGTTAGTCTGAGGACATTAGATCATAGGATTACATAACCTCAATGAAATTCAAGGAATACAAAATGGAGAAAACACACAACACCCACAAACAAGCAAACACAATAGCCAGGAAATATAAAAGGAAAGCAAGAACATTGAGACATATAACACAACTGGACCATCAAATCAAGATAATTTTTATCTCCACTTCCCCCCTTTTCTTGATTGATTTTTTGTAGAGATCCATTATATGTCTATCATACAACAGTACGTACTCTACTTTCAAGTCTTTGTAGAGATGATGACGAAGAAAAATTAGTGGGATTCATTTTTTTTTTTTTTCCCCTTCTTTTATTGTCTTCCAATACCCATTAAGGTGGATTTCGATATTAAGGGCATTAGTTGGAGAGAACCTGAATAGTGCAAAATAAATACATGGAGCAAGAATAATTTCAAGAGAAGTTAGGGAAAGGCATCATGTAGAACTAATCAGAAGCCATCGAAAATGATAGAACTCACTTTATCATCCACCTCTGTGTTATGACTCAACCATGCATAAGCTTCTCTGAAGTCATCAAAAACGTGAAGGCCATCAGGAGAATGAGATGTTAATACAATAGAGGGTGCTGAATATGCTTCTGCTGCTGCCCAGACACAATGAACCTACAGAGNTAGTACATAAGAATCAAGCTTAGTTTCCTATTGGTTTTATGATACTTGAATATGAATCTGAAGTTGCATGACAATGTTGCTCACTGACTGTCATTAAAAACGTGAAGGCCATCAGGAGAATGAGATGTTAATACAATAGAGGGTGCTGAATATGCTTCTGCTGCCGCCCAGACACAATGAACCTACAGAGGACAAATAAAATATCTCAATTGCTAAAGCTAAATCAGAGAACAAAGAAACAAGAAGAGACAGTAATTAAAATAAGCACCATTGCTAAGTCTTCATATTTAGTACATAAGAATCAAGCTTAGTTTCCTATTGGTTTTATGATACTTGAATATGAATCTGAAGTTGCATGACAATGTTGCTCACTGACTGTCATTCGAGAAAGAATATAGCTCCATKGTAGTAATTGACTATTTTGCCAAAACAGATGGAAGCATAAGACTACTCCCAGGAATAATCTTCATAAAACAAGATAATACTTTYGGTGGTACAAGAATGATATGATTGACAAATGGCATAAAATCAGGAAAAGCAAACAGCAGACCCCTTCTAATTCCCTTTTGGTGCTGATAAAGATGGAGTGTAAGTTATACAGGACAAACAAGGTGTAGCTTCGTCTTTGCAATAGGCAGCGGAAGAATTGTAGAAATTTAGGGTTTTAAGCCAGTTTGCTAGCCAATCAAAGAGGGAAAGSTTGGATACCATTTAAGAGAAAGAACAATCAGATTAGAGAGGGAAAATAAATCAGATTAGAGGGATGCAGAAGGCTGTTCTTAGCAAATACTAATAAGTAATTAAATAATGACTGTAAGACTAAGGCCTTGTTCTCTGCTGTTTTCATGCTATTTTCTGCTTTTAATTTTTCAAAACAGTGAAAACGTGTTCTCTTTCATATTTTCTAATCCGCGTTTTCAGAAACAAAAAAGAAAAGTTTTGTACTGAAAATTAAAAACAAGCAAGGTGTTGTTTTGAGCTTTTTCAAGGTAAACTATCCTACAACCAAAACACAAAAAGAAGTGTTTTCTGTTTCTTTCTCTTTAATGATTATGCATTAAAAACTTTTAATTAGCTAGATGATACTTTRTCTAATTTTTGTGTATAAACTCTCAATTTAAACATATGTTGATATTAACTAATAGTACTTATAATTTATACACAAGCAAATTAAAAATAGTCAAAAAAGKTTTCCGCCAACAATAAGTTTTCCTGCTTTCCATTTTCATAAACATTTCTCAAAAATGGCAAACCAAGCATGTTTCAAGAAAATGTAAAACAAGCCACTCAAAATAGAAAACTGAAAATGCTTTTGAAAATGAAAACTGAAAACTGAAAACTGAAAACTGAAATGCAAACAAAATGCAGCCTAAATCTCTGCAAATTCCAGAAATTACCTAAATGAACAAATACCCTGGAATACTAAAAACATACTAATTAATGAGAAACATATTGAAGACCATAAAMTCTCTGGATGTGACCTAAATCACTCTCATAAGGTGCAATAGCTTCATCCATCTTTTAGGCCATTTGTGTTCTCCATCAATAAGAGAGAACTGTACTGAGGATCATGAAAAAAGTAAGCAAGATAACCCTTCCCCCAGTCAAGAATATTGAATTAGAAGCACAACAAGAGAAGAAACTCTTCGRGATTACTTGAGAGACAGAAAAGCATACATACCACGTAAAAAGCAACCAGCAAGATTAGCAGAAGAATAGCCAGTAAAGAAGCCTCCAGAGGTAAAACCAAAAGTCTTTTCTCAATATATGACCTAATAGGAGCCCTCTCAACATTTGCCTTTTCCTTATCCTTTTTCTTGTTTTTCTTTGAGGGTCTTTCCTTKACTGCRTCTTCACTTTTGTCAGTCTTTACCACATCATTCTGTGAGACAACATTATCAGAACTGGTATCCCCTGCCTTCACAATCAACAGTACAAGAACTTACTTTACAAACTATTTACATTTAAATTGTCAATGTTGTGAATCTGCAATAAAGGAGATTGTATGCTTACGTTAGTCTGTGAATTTTGTGATATACCAGGCAACTGGTATTTGACTGAACGAGTAAATATGTCCAATGCTCCTGAAAGCGCAATTCCAGACATTATACACGCTGCTGGGGCAAATACAAGCATCAGCCGAACCTACAATTTAAGCAAATTAAAATGATGTCAAAGAACAACGGAAGCTAAGAGAAGATAATGTCAAGCTGGCATTTTCCTAATTAACCTACCATGACACCAGAGAAATATACTGACGTTACAATGTAAAGGACAGCAAAAGAGCTTGCATCTGAGAGTGGCAAAAAGCATGCCTGTAAATGCAGCAGAGACAGACTGGATATTAAATACAGAATTGCAGTGGTAGCAACCTTAAATACTTTGTTTAATATAAGCATTACATTATAGCCCCAAGAAAGATTGATCCTCAAATTGAAAACTTACTATGATGCCAGCTGGAACCAAGAAAGCCAAAACATTGATATCCATAAAGTAAGATGGCCATGTAGGTGGCTGATGCTCGCTAACACTGGCAATAATTGGTATATACTTGCTTGCATAAGTTCTGCCATGAATCATTGAAAAGCGAAGGAGAAGTAGAAGTTAGCATCATATGATTTCTGGATTAACAATATAWTATGAAAGAGCCCAGGTTATTGATGAACTAGAGTTCACCATCAGAGTAGTCCAATGATCATAGCTTAGTATTGTTTCCGATCAAGAAGAAAATCAAATTTAAAATCAACAGACACTGATACATAATAAATAAAAATATACATATAGGCACCTCATTTACGCTTATTGTTTATATGAGCATAAATCCATAACCAAACTCTCAAATCTAATGACTTGAGTAGTTGATGATTCTCATGCAAAATGTTATTCTAGCCGTTCATTAGGCCAACAGCAAACTTTCAAATCCGGTTGTGAAGATTTGTTATAACTATGATACTTAAAGCCAAAAAATAGGAATTAGAAAAAGGGGAAAAAAAAATGGTTGCTCAATAGAGTTCCATAATATTAATATTTGTGAATCATCAGATATTGCACGTCGAATCATTCAATACACTTTTTTACTCTATGATTACTAGCTAAGTCTTACTAATAGACAAGGAACATAATAAAGCTAGTGAGTTTTCCATCTGGCCAAGGCTGGTAAAGAATGAGAATTGGGAAAATAAAAATATAGAACTGCAATTGTTAAACCAAGTTAAGTCAGCTCATGACCATGATGACAAGAAAATCATCCCAAATCAACGCCATTAACAGATAACAAAGGACTAAATGGAGAACCCTTGGCAACAACAATATTAACGTGTTAGGAATGGCTGGTTGGACCAGGCAGAATTAAGATGCCAATCACAACTCTCTCATATGGAAAAACTAGCATCACTCCCAAAGAGGTTTTTTCCCCTTTCCMTTGTGGAATTCTTTCACTGTCAGATTTTGAACRAAAGTAAGTTGGTCACATAGATATAATAACAATTATAAGACAATGAACTTACGGATCAAGGAGACTCAAACTCCTTCCACTCCACCCCTTTGTTGGGCTAGATGCTACCAATGCTATAAGTATKGCYACCACAATGCAGCAAACTATCCTGGACATTGAAGWCACATGTAATGAGTCAACTRAAAAAAGGTATATAATTTTGAAATTCCATGAAAGCACTATAGACTTGGAGATCCTAGTGACTTTTGGCATTATACTGCAGCATGTGAATTTAACTTTTAGCCCTCCAGTTGAACTGATTAAATTAATAAATGATTAACACTGCAGTATGAAGAAAATACTAAGTAGCATAAATAATTTCTTATCCAGCAGAATTTGGCAGCTGTCCCTGTCTCAACAGTATCACACATCAACACTAAATCAAAATTATTCAAAAGTTGCAAGTACAAAGGCTTACAGGGCAACTGTTAACACAAGTGTAACGGCAAGCTTGAACATTTTTGGCGACAGAATTCCTTTGATATAGTAAACAAGAGCTACCACATGGAGGATAATAAAAACCTAAACATAATCAAGAGGGAACAAGTAGGATTAGGAAATTGTAAAAATAGTATTAGTAAAATAGATCTGGACTCCAGCAATGGTAAAGTGTAGTAATTTGGTTCTTAACTTCTTATGAGAAGTGAAATGTGGTTTTGTGTGTATTTAGTTCTTAACTTCTTATGAGAAATGAAATGTGATTTTGTGTGTATTTAGGAAGTTAAAAATAATTGAGCATATAAAGATATTGAGGCAAATTACATCTTTCTATGAATGTAAAGGCATTACCAAAATTTACATGGGTAGAAAAGCAACCATTTAGGTGTAAACTAACCAGAAATGAAGCAAAATGCTCTGAYGTCATGACTGCGTTAAATCCCACAACAGGGACCAATGCAGCCAACAATGTTCCCAGAATTACCTGCATTCAGATTTAATAAAATATAAATGACAATGGGATTACTTCAATAACAAATCCAGGACAATCATTAACCTCGAAATAATGCTCATGCATAAGGAGTCCAAACAGCTTTATGGAACACAACACACACATATTAATTCAGATATTAACTGAMTATCTTCACAAGCACATAATGAATGGAACTATCTTCTTTCCCATAATGAAGTTTGGATTTACTTCATGTACACTGTTAACATAGAACTTCTTTTATCCATGAAGGTTTTGATTGCTTTCCTACCACACAACCACTTTCATAATTTCATTATATTGAAATACTATACTACTGTTAGTCTGTTACAAGTCCAAAAGTAAATAAATAACCACCTGCATGATTTTGGGATATTATAATATATATGTGAAATATTTACATGCTCATGCATTTCCTGTTACACAGTTTATAAGATATTTGTAAGACATTAAGCAAGGAAGTCAGCTACTAACTGCTTCACCRTAAAATAAAGGATGCCATCCTAATTCGATAAACCGACCCATAATCTGCCGGGGAAATACCCTAAGKTATATTTGGAACAAAAGAAACAGAAAATAAATGTTATAAAATTCACAAGGCTAAGTACGGACAGATACTTTCAGTTGAAAATAAAAATCACCAGTACAAGCAAATTAGCATTTCTTATGCTAGCCCCAATAAAGACTGATAAAATTAAAACATTCACTYTATACACAACTAATATCTCTGGAGYACTGTAGTAAATAGCATTTATGTGTTCCTTCAACTGCCTCTGGATTTACAGAAATACATTTAACGTGGTAACATCAACTGCATCTGGATTTACAGAAATACATTTAAYGTGGTAACAGACTTACTATTGTTTACCCATATGGGAAAAATGGAATATTAGAGTTTCATACACCCCTGAGCATTATTTATCTCATTTTCCTACTATAGAATCGTAATATTAATAACAATAAATCCACGTTCAACCATAGTTAAAATACTTTTTGGAAATAACTGTCCATTCGGAGACTTACAAGTGGAGCATATGCAAYGTACAATCGAGAAGAATAGCGACCAGTTACAATACATARCAACACATGCATYGGAATAAGGTTGATTATAAAGGTGTACCCTCCCCAAGAGCAAACCTGACAGAAAATGCAAAGAAATGTCAAGAGGAAAAGAACGCAGTCGAAAGCACAGTTAAAGTGACAGGTAGCAACTTTGACTGCATTGCGTAGAAAGGCCTACCATATAAAAGTAGGCAATTGCATTCAGAGTTGCATAAAAGAGGGATCCGGTATTTAAGGTCTGCAATCAATAACTCACATTAGTGCCTCAAAAAGATAATTATAATCATATCCAATAAACAAAACA
Source organism: Rhazya stricta (assembly GCA_001752375.1). Classification (NCBI taxonomy): domain Eukaryota; kingdom Viridiplantae; phylum Streptophyta; class Magnoliopsida; order Gentianales; family Apocynaceae; genus Rhazya; species Rhazya stricta. The sequence continues at coordinate 1,924,955 of MEJB01000010.1, read as the reverse complement.
CCACAATGGTAGTTATAATCATATGCAAGAAACAATCTAAACATGAGGAACARCTAAAAAAGTAGGCCAAACTCCAAAGCCATTGTTTCGTACACAAAGATAGTGACTGCTTATTCAAAATATATRCRTGTACGCAACAAAAGTATCCACTATCATAATTTAACCTTTATATAGAGGTAGAAAGTGAAGATTAGAGCAAATATAGCTACTGCTTCATTATCGTAGCTGCCAGCCACCGATCGGGATATATAGGACGGAACCTGCAAGCAGCAAATGAAAACCTAAGTAAAAGGACTACAACTGAGACAAAAATCCAACAATACACTCAAATGGTAGCAGCATAACCTTGGAAGTAATTTTCCAAAACAATTAGGTAATGAAACTTCTTGAGCAAGATATTGGACTCAATGGAAGGTTAATTGATTTACATATCTGTCATTATCAAGGGAAAGTAAGAAGTCTTATATAATGCACYAAGATTCTTCCCAAATACTCTGACATAATTCAAATTGTCTATAAAGAATATAGTAGTAGAGCAATTCAGTCAAACCAATGTTATATAACATTACCTCTCAATAAAAGTATCAAATACATATAATTATGACTTAGGAGCCTGAAATATATTAACCATTAAATTAGCATACATTATAAAATGCATTCTTTGCCTTGACAACAAGAGAAATTTGATAATAAGGTTTTGCAGTTAAGCAGCTACAGAAAGCTTGTGCCTGTATGATCCTGCTGAACAAAATGGATATTCTTATTGTAACCAGCCAACCAAACATAAGGCATTCTTGAGATTAGCATCACCAAACCAACCATAATCGTTACTGAAGTAAAGGAAGAGAGAAAAATGCCATCAAAATACTATTACTGAGTRGTAACTATCCGCAAACTAAATTACCATGGCCAGAAGAGCAGCAGCAGTCAATCCTGCACCAGTGCCCTTAACTTCCTGCCCAGATAAAAAATTGAGTTCTAYTAATTATCAACATTCACAAAAAGATAGATTGGTTAACTTAATGTTTGTCTAAGACTAAAAAAATATATACTTTGAACATAAATTGCTAGCAAGACAAACAAACCTTGGTCAAAAGGTACGTTGCCCAGGAAGCAAAAGCGGAGAATACAGGTGCGGTAAACACACACACAGTTTCCACGGAAAGAGGAATATTTAAGGAATTTAACAACCTTCCATCATGAAGCATTAGGTAAAATACATCAATATTCACAAAACTGTGAAACAATAATATAAAATCAATCATGACAGGAAAGAGAAAGGTGATGGAGAATCGAGTGCGAGGGAAAATATCTTCACTTGCTTTGCTAAAATAGGCATATTCAAGGAATTTAGTGAACATTCAAAACTTATAAAAGAACTCCTGGAATGAAGTAATAGCAACCTATACATACCACCACAAGGTGCCTGCTGTCAATGTTAGTCCAGGATAAACAGTTCCTCCAATCACACGSCCGAGAGGATACCTTAGGTCAAGCAAAAGGTACATATTTCATAAWGTARTCTAAATGCAATAACCAGGAGAAAAACAAAAGTAGATGTTTTCAGAAGAACTTCATCAATAGTTAYGARAGCAATTACCAGGTCCTATCGTCAAACCAATTCCAGAAATCATATATTCCATTCTTCGTAAGAAACTGAAATGAAATAGCTACCAGTCATATGGCAGGCAATACTTAAATGCAAGGAAAGATTCATTGCTTCAAAGGAAACATATCTGTAAAATGGATTGGAGAAATTAAGGAACTACAATTAGCTGCTAGCTTGTTAAGTGGTCAGATTCAAGCATCAYACCATATCCAGGTCATCTTTAAAATATATAAACATGAATCTTGTGATAATCCAGTAAAAATTACAGAACTTTGGCCTTTTCATGGTTCATCTCTGGCTAGATTATTGACTTGTTTTTCCGTCCACCAAACAGCAACAGTAAAACCAAAAAAGCATCCAACTTAGTACATCCAATAGGGCTATACAGCCATTTAACAAAAGCAACTAAATTCTGGCAGKACAGCCAAATGAACATAAACGCTGCAGCAATCAARCCAAAGTAGACACTGCAGGGAGATGATGCAATTACACAGCTTGCATTCTCAGTCTGCTGAATAATGTACAGACATCAAAAATTACAAGCATTACTGAAACAATCTCAGATCAACCTCAATATTTCCTCTCAATTTGGACGTGATTTTGGTCATGGGCAGTACTTTAACAATGTTGGGGCACGGTTGCCCTTTCAAAGCTTTTAGCCAATATTAAAACTTCCATTGTTATTAAGCTAGAAATCCCATAGTATAAAAATACTAAGATTCAGCAAAAAAAAATTCATAATGAGTTAAATACTCTTCCTAGCAAAAAAACCAAAATTCTATGGTCTTGCCAAGAGATGGGGACCCTTATCCCACCAAGGTTACCAGCTAACAGTTAAATAATCCCAGCAGTTCTACTAAATTATTGTGACCCATAGCAATTATTGCCGCAAGAAATAGTTTCAAAAGTTCACATTTCATTAATGACTTTTAAAAGAACAAAACCACACACATCAACTTGATATCCTGTCCCATCCAGCMATTAAAACATATAACCCTATAAGCATTCGATGATGACATATCATGCAGAAAACAAGTAATACTTTAACTTGTGCAACTTGAGTATTGCTATATTGTTGGCTTTCCTTCTCTCAATGAAATGCAGCCATAATGAACTACTTTGTATAAAGARGGGGGGGGGGGGAGACCAAGAGAAAGATTGGTTTATGATCATGTATTTCCAGCATCTTTTTCAGGCAAAAATAACTGGCAAGGGGGGAAATGAAGTGAAAAGGCAAACCTGAGTGACTCTGTAATTGAAATAAGGATCAAATTCATGAATCACACTCTCGTACTTAATCACCTGTACACAATCAAAAAAAGATACAAGTAAACACATYTCTGCAAGACCAAATTTTAATTATCCAAAATGTATGACACCTCCATAACAACTCCAGAAGGAATGGAGATAAAACTACACCACATTTCAACGATCGGATCTAATTTTCCTGTCTAGATACATATCTATATATGAAGAGACACAAACGTAAGCGCAGAATTGTATGCATAGAATAAGAGATTGAGAACAAGGAGAGCTCACTTACAGAGAAGAGACGGATCGAGAAAGCGATAACGCCGATTAAGAGAAGAGTGAAGAATGAGAGAACATTTCCAAAGGCGTAACGTAGAGCTGATGGCCCCAAAGTCTCCGGGTCCGCCATTGACGGCCAAAACAAGCGCTGCAATTATACACGCAGTGAGGGTTGACAGTGAGCGTGGGTGTGAGGTTTTTGGTTTCAAGGAGGTCGTAACCAAGACTAGAGAAGTAGTTTTCAGAGAGGCTCGTAATCAGTGAAAGACAAAATTAACCCCCGCGATGGGTCATGATCGACAAATTACTCCATAAAATCGCTACGCTTTCCTCGTTCAACTTGAGTADGAACAACGTTCTGGGAACTAGGACGGACTGAAAGCGTTTCAATTAAGTAGCGTACCCATTTAAACAACGTGGACATTTCCTATTGGTTCCTGATCCTTGGCAACGTTGTACTGGCCAGGCAAGAATAGAAAGCGCACAAGTTTTGGCCACAAGAGGTAATTTTATGATCTTCTCTCTTTTTATTTTATTCATTTAATTTTCTTTTTTTTCTTTTCATTCGTTTGAACAAATCGTTTAGGCCATGAGGTGTAAATCTTCTCCTTTTTTTTTCCCCCCCTTTTTTTCACTCATTTCAACAAATTGAATTTATTTTCTACTCTTATTATATATATCCTATGTTTAGAAATAAATATATTAGTCAAACTCAAAACTTATTAATTGATTAGAGACTAATAKTTGATTTTTTAAATTATAACCCCACTATTGAAAAACAAATAACCATTAGAATACCTTTTATTTTAAATTAGTTATTCTTTTAGAAAATCTGTAACATATAAATGTCATTTCTTTTATTTTAATCTTTATTGATTTTTCCAATCCATGACTATCAGATTAGGCACAYGCGAMTTTGGGCCGGGATAGGAAGCCTYAGCCTCCAGCCGTTRAGCCTGTTAGTATAGGCCACAGCCCAACATACTCATTCAGATCCACACCGTCAAAGCCCCAAACACGCCCGGCAATGCTTCTAAATTCTGACCCATCGCCGACTTTGGATGCAACGTGGTTTTAATAATCCTGCAACACCAAACGCGCCAATAATTCCAATCTACGTTAGCATATCTTCTGCTAGGGCTTTGCTCTCTTCTCGCTCCGTCGCCGATCGCCAGATTACCATTGCGATCAGGTCAGCCTCAGCTTCATATCTTCAACTTGCAAGCGTTGCTAAAATTTATTCGATTTGGATTGTCAGTTTTAATTTGTCTTTTTCTTTTCTTTTCRAAGAAACGAACCCTATGTAGATTGAATTGATCCATCAATTTTGAAACTGTAGCCAGTTAAAAGTTGGGTTTAATGCTGGTTACTGTTAAAGGATTCTGTGCCCATCCAATTTTAGCTAAAAGCTCTTTCCGGATCAAATTCATGCTATGCTTAGAATCAAAGTTTTCGTTATGTTTTCCTATTTCAGTGTGTAATTAATGTAATTGCTTCAATGTTGTTTCGATTTTTTCCCTGAGGGTTTCTTTTCTCGTTTTATGGGTTATATACGATTAGAAGAAATTATTTGTTKTTTTTGGATGGTTTTGTTGCAGAGTGTTACAGGCGGGTAAAGTTGAAGTCATTTATATCAGAGATGGTCGCCCTYAAGGACCTTCTCCCTGCGGCCAAGTCTAGTGGGGCTGCTTATTACGACCACTCTAACGATCCATGGTTTAAGCAAAGGTATAGTGCGTCAGAGGCTGAAAAAGCTGCAATTATTAAGTCTAATCCAGTTCCCCCATACTTGAAAAGGGCTGGTTTTAAGCCCTCTAAGCCTGAGGATTTTGGTGATGGAGGGGCTTTCCCAGAAATTCATATTGCTCAGTACCCTCTTGATATGGGCAGAGAAAAGGATTGGAAACCAGGTACCAAAACCTTGCCAGTTACAGTTGACGAGCATGGTAATGTTAGGTATGATGCTATTGTGAGGCAGAATGAGAATTCCAAGAAAATTGTTTATTCACAGCATAAGGACCTGATTCCTAAGGTTGTGAAAGATGAACAGAATGAGGAAGACATGGACTTGGATGAGAAACAGAAAGAGATTGAGGAAACTACTCAGAACACTAAAGCCGCACTTGAGAAGATTGTTAATGTGAGGCTGAGTGCTGCTCAGCCTAAAAATGTTCCTACACAATCTTCAGACTCGAAATTTATTAAGTACAAGCCTTCACAGCAATCGGCAGCTTTTAATTCAGGAGCCAAGGAGAGGATTATCAGAATGGTGGAGACGCCTGTAGACCCATTGGAGCCTCCAAAGTTTAAGCACAAGAGAGTCCCAAAGGCTTCTGGGTCTCCACCTGTTCCAGTAATGCACTCTCCACCTCGTCCTGTGACTGTGAAGGAYCAACAAGACTGGAAAATTCCACCCTGTATTTCCAACTGGAAGAACCCAAAAGGTTATACAATTCCACTTGATAAGCGTCTGGCAGCCGATGGTAGGGGGCTTCAGGAGGTTCAGATTAATGATAACTTTGCCAAATTATCAGAAGCCTTGTATGTTGCAGAACAGAAAGCTAGAGAAGCTGTTGCAATGAGGTCCAAGGTCCAAAGGGAAATGATGATGAAAGAAAAAGAAAAGAAAGAGATGGAACTTCGAGAATTGGCACGAAAGGCTAGATCTGAGAGAACTGGTGCAGCTGTCCCTATGCCTTCTGAGAGAGGTGATGATGATATGAATGTGGATTATGAGCGTGTAAGGGATGTTTCCAGGGAGAGGGAAACTAAGGAGGACAGAGAGGAGCGGTTACAGAGGGAGAAAATCCGTGAGGAGCGTCGCAAGGAGAGGGAGAGAGAAAGAAGGCTGGAGGCAAAAGATGCTGCAATGGGAAAGAAGAGTAAGATTACCAGAGATAGAGACCGTGACATTAGTGAGAAAGTGGCGCTTGGCATGGCTTCAACTGGAAGAGGTGGTGAAGTCATGTATGACCAGAGGTTGTTTAACCAGGAGAAAGGAATGGATTCTGGATTTGCCAATGATGATTCTTATAACATTTATGACAAGGGGCTGTTTACTGCTCAGCCTACTCTTTCTACACTTTACAGGCCAAAGAAAGATGCTGACTCTGATATGTATGGAGGTGCAGATGAGCAGCTGGAGAAGATTATGAAGACAGAGCGCTTTAAACCTGATAAGGCATTTGTAGGTACCTCAGAGAGACCTGGTCCCAGGGACAGGCCCGTTGAGTTTGAGAAAGAGGCTGAAGAAGCTGATCCGTTTGGTTTGGATCAGTTCTTGACTGAGGTTAAGAAAGGCAAAAAAGCAATGGATAAAGTAGGCAATTCGGGTACTCTGAAGGCTAGTGCAGGGTCCATGCGAGATGGCTTTGAAACATCCGGTAGAAATAGAATTGCCTTTGAAAAAGGGCGTTAAATTGAGGTTAGCTGGAGCTCCCTTCAGAAGTTGGAGGCCTGAACCCAGATTAACGAGTTGCAATCAGCCAGATGTTTCCAGCTGACGAATTGCATTTATGTTTGACACTGAAATAGTTGTTCTCTTCCATTTGCTTCTGTACGATATCTTTCCTGTAACATGGTTATTGTTTTTACTTATCATGGCTCTGGTTTTCCAATTGCTTGGTAATTTATGGATTAGATCTGCTAAGCTGAGGTTCGTGTTTATTACCTTGCCTACATTAGTGTCTTTGGGAAGTCAATGTAAACAATGCTTGCTATTCTTACATGGCAGGTGGAGGTGTTTATATGCAATATGAACTTTAGAGACGCGCTGAATAAATGTCAGACTACCCTGGTCTAGATAATCCACTATCGGGTGAAAACTCAGGTTGTCATATCTAAGCGTTTACTCAATTCTTTCTGTATAAAATGGAGAACCCGAGTCCGTGCGTTTAAGAGGTCCTTACTAGCCCGACAGAGGATAAAAGTTGATTATTTATTTAGTAACTGCATAAATAAATCTGCGTCCCGCGTCAAATTCTGCCAGGCAACTCCAGCGATGCCGGTATGTTCTTCCTACTCAACTGGTAAAAAAGAAGAGGAAAGGTTTTGCTGGCTATTTTAGAAGAAGGCGAAGTCGAGAAGATATGCATTTAAGATTGCAGCTATGCTTACAGTCAAAATTCAGGCGTGAACAATTCGATCATGGTAAATTATTTGTGATCGATGATTAAAAAATTGTTCAATAATTGGCGACTATACTTTAATATATTGATGATTTTTAGTTTTAGTTCTGATTTATAAATTTTTATGAATCAAAATTGTTAAATACAAAGAGAATAATTTCTTTTTAAATTTTAACTATGACAACTTTGTACTTTGACATGACAACTCAATCTCTTTCAAAAAAATCAAAAAAAATCATTATATACATAATAAATTTCACACAAAATATGTTGCATCATCTTTTTAAAACTATTTTAAATCTTATTTTCCTCTTATAAATACTCTCTTGCAACCCCATTTTATTTACAATCTACCTAAAACCTACATACGAGATCATAAGCTTGAATGAAAATAACTCCTGCTACCACAACAGAACTCCAATAGTGGAATTTCAGGTGCCCAAGAAAGCAGGGATTCTATGTATGGTTGCAGAAGACAGCTTCACTCTGCCACAGTAGTCTATGGCCAGAAAGCAAAGAATATTGCTTGTTCTGCTCGGAAGCCGATCGTCTGGATGACCAGCGGCAGATCCCTCTGAGTTTGAGGACCAATGCGAAGTATGCAAGAGAAACAGAGCTTACCCTCTTTCTGTGCATAAATGTTAAGGAGCAACACCTGCTGGGTAGTTTGCTTCGAGTTCATCGGCTAATTTCTTCTCATAAATATATGGTCAAGTGGTSTCGGTTCGTAAGCTTTCAGTGTCTTCTATCCGTCACAATTCCAGCTTCTCAAATCTAAGATCAGCAATCCATTTGTAGCAATCAAGAGTTTAGATGTTACACTTCCTCTGGCAGCTAATCGAATCAAATGTTGCAGATGCAGCTGATAGATATAGCTTAGGTATTGCAACGAAGAGAAAGAATTCCTTTTTGGTAAGAATAAGAAACTATTCTAGAGACTGTACAAAGATCATATTAATTGGTGAACTCATAATGGTTTGCTATTTCTTTGCACTTAGCTGCGAACATAAAGAAAATTATTACTCCCTTCGGTTGTTTAAGTATGTTCACAATACTTTTTTTAAATTAAATCAAATGACAACATTAAATATTTTTTKCCATTCTTATTCTTATTTAATTTTTAAACTAATACCTTCGGTTATCATCTTTTTTCTCATACAATTAATTTTTTTATTTTTTAATATTAAAAATAAAAATATCACCTTAATAACAATTTTARTTTAATTTATTATTTTATTGATCTATATATTTTACCGTATTGTAATATACTTGAAAGAATGAAAGGAATGGCGAGGTTGGTGCAGCTCTCCCCGTTGGCAGCATCCCAGAATTGGATCAATTCAATTTTAAAATGTAACATTCATTTATTTAATAAGATACATCAKAGCAATATTTAACTACAATGAAATCGCCATTTATTTTTATATCCTTAATGTAGCAGTTCATCCAACTTATGGCAAACATTTCTCATATTATTTGGACAAAAAAATAACAATAGTCTACAGGAAAAATTTAAGCCATGYCTCATATTGAATGCAATTTCAATTCTCCAGTAAAAGTTTCCATGCTTCTTTTCAATCTAAGCTGCAAATTTCGTATTTGAACACAAGATTTGATTCACAATTTGACTTACAGGTAAGGCATCTGCAGACATCTTCACAGGTTTGTGTTGTCAAGTCTTGCAACGGAACGGAAGCCCTAACAGGTGGGTAATCTCTACTATTTGTCTTGTGAAGTGGGAAAGAAGTAGTCTGATTGCTGGGTTTTGATTTAAAGGTCCTTATTTCAGATTTGGATTTCAAGCTTGTGTTCCTGTCTGATTTTTGGAGTGGATATAAAGGCCATTATTTCGGATRGGAATAAAATGTCAATATACTTTAATAATTGTTTATTTGTGATATGGATAAACATTTATTGTTATCRTTTATGATCAACATCAAAAGAAAGTTATGAAATTTCATTTAACAAGAATTTACAGTAAAACTTGAATATTTGAATTTAATTTTGAAAAGAAAAAAATTATGAATATTTAATAAAGTAACTATTATAAATTACCTATCCAAATAACATCCGCACTCAAATCAATTACATCTAAAATTTTAAATTTCACCATATTTCAAATTTTTTCGCCTTCTAGAAGTAATCCACTCCCACCACTTGGATACATTCTAGCATTCAATCCTAATACACAAAGGAAGAGTGTGGGGTAGAAGAAAGTAGTGGTTTGCTTTTTTTTTTTTTTTTCCCCTTTTATTTTGTTGCTGTGCTCCAGAGCCAAGTTTGGAAGCAAGTACCTTAAGGAGCCAAAATGGGTAATTTTGAGTCGAGGAGATATAGAATCTTTAAATGACACAGCAGAAAACAGATGGTCATAAGCTACTCGCAAATAGTGTGTTTTAATTTACAGAACATACTCTTATAAACACATTAGTAGTTTAAAATGCGAGATTGCTGATTCAGCAGCATCTTCAGAAGCAGGATTGCTTTCTTGCATGCTACCTTCTGATCATCTGTATGGTGGTGCTCAAAGAGTAGACCTGTTTTAAAGGCAGAATCTCATAACGTGGACACTTATATCTGTTTCTCAAAAGTGATCGACAGTTGTCTTTCCCTTCAAACAAGAAGATCCACCTCGCAAGAATTTTCTACGCAAACATTTCAGAATCAATTTGCTGAATGTTTGGGAAGATCTCCCTCAAAGTAGTTATATAGTTTGCAGTGTTTACCTGCAGAATTGCAGAATCATTAKAAACATCGTCTCTTCATGAGAGGATCATGAAAAGAAAAGAATAAAGCCGGGACACATGCAGCAAGTCAGCCATGACTAGAAACAAGAGCAAACAGAACACGTGTTTAAGTTCTCTCACGGGAAAAACTAGGTTAGTCACTGGAGTGTGAAGACAGCTTGCAAACAAGTATATATATACTTGTAAAGCAGAGCTGTCAAATGCCAAGAAAAATTTGGCGAGGACTGAGGACGTAAGCYAACCCCAAATTACATGTTGGTAGTGAAATCTGATAATTGATGATTTGACAATCACAGCCAAGTAGGAATTTTCATAGGAGTATTTTGTTTATCATATTTCATCTTTCCACCCAGGATTATTGCACTAATCCTTTCGCTTGCAAAACAGCTAGGGTGACACAAGGAAAAAATGATCCTTGCCAGAGAATATACAAATAGAATTAACATTTTACATTAAACCAAAAACAGATGCACATTGTTTTGGATAGACTATACACCTCAGGCTGAAGCAAAAATCCACCATTACTATGCTTATAAATATACCGTACTTCAATAGTTCTGGACATAAAAGAAGCATAACATATCGGTCAATTTCCCAATTTTATGATCATCTGAATCACTTTCAGCTGACCTTTGCCAGAATATGGGATAAAATACACAATTAAGCATCAGATAGCTCCCTTTAAACTTTGGTCCTAGCATATTAGTCAAACAAATTCGGCTACATTTTGTATGCATTTCAGTTTTCGATTATCATTTCGAAAATATTTTCAATATTTTTTGTTTTGAGTGGTTGGTTTCAAAATCTTTGAAAACGCGTTTGGTTTGTAATTTCTGAAAAATGTTTGCTAAAAMTGAAAAACTAGAAAACACATTATGTTTAGAATTTGACAGAAGTGAACAGCTTTAATGGATCTGCTTGTGAATTATTACACGGACTATTAGTCAATATCAACATATGTTCATATTAAAAGTAAACATAAAAATGAAGTGTCATATATGTAATTAGATTTTTTTGGGAAATCATTGAAGAGAAACAAACATAAAACACATTTTCCGCATTTTGGATATAGTCTTTTGTTTGAAAACACTCAAAACAGCATTTTCATTGTTTTTAGTTACAGTACATTCGKTTTTTTACGAAAATGCATTTCCAAGAATATGAAAAAGAAAAAGTTATCAATGTTTTGAAAAAATTGAAAACAGAAAACAGCAAAGAGAATAAGGCCTAATTATCTACGAGAAAGCAATATATCATCAGATTGATGCATGAAGAATGGAAAATTAAAACAGATAAAGATGCAGCTAACAATGGAATATCAAAATGAAGAGGTCTCCAATCTTCTTAATAAGGCTCAAGGGAGCATATACATACACATGGATTGCACCCAAGGTAGAGAGTTGTTAGCTTCTCTCTAGAACCAGCAACTGCTTCAGCAATACCATCTAACGATGTTATATTATTATCATTAAGCCACAAATCTTCCAATCTGCAAAATAAGAAGATATCAACTTAAAGAATATAAGAAACAGTTCAAGAACAAGCTGAATTTATACATACTGTGTCAATTTCTCAACGTCACTGATCTCTTTAAGCTTATTTGCTGATATATCCAGCACACGGAGGTTTACCAATGTCGACAGACCTTCCATTTTTGAAATACCATTATGGCTCAGGTACAATTCTTCCAAAGCAACACATTCCTGCAAACCAAGAAGAACTTACAGATATGTTCTTATTAGGGCAAGAAATTTTATTCAGATAGCAGTTAACCCCTTTCAGCAATCTGCAATATTCAATACCTGGAATCCTATCATAGAGGTTAATCGATTGCTCTGCAGGCTAATCTTCTTGATGCATTTCAATCCGCATAGGTCAACAGTTCGGATACGATTACGACCGAGCCATAGCTCTTGCAAGATGGTTAAGTTTTGCAGGTTCTCCATCACCTAAATGAACACAAGAAAGCACTTTGTGATGGCCTAGACATTTTGAATAAAATATATGTTACAGCTGGATTCTTCCCATGTAGAACAAAAATCAGAGTTTTAAATTTCTCAATGATTGGTTAAAGCCATGACCTTTTTGAAGGTTATCGTTTTAATTTAATCCTTGTTWAGCAATCAAATGAGTAATAACTGTCCTAAGTTTAGGAAATCGTTWTGCCTATTGCAACATCGAATTCAATAAAGATGGAGCTAACCCGCAATCTGTTGGATCCAAGTTCAAGAATTTGCAGCTCATGAAAGTGATCAACCTCCTCGATTTTTGTAACTTCATTTTTAGATACATACAGTTCTTTAAGTGTGTTGGAGACCTTCGACAACCCTTCAAGTGATGAAATMTCATTGAAAGAAACGTCAAATACTAATAGCCTCTTGAATATGCTAACATCTGGAATTTTCTTTAACTGATTGTCCCTAAGAACAAGTTCCTGCAAAACAAATCCAGTTGCACTATTTAGAATTTACTTTAAAGATAACACCAGAAAAAGTAAATATAGAGAATACAACAATGCATCCCACTTTAACTTTATTTTTAAGTCTTGGTATGGAATCAAAGAGGAGCCTTTCTTTATTCCTTTATGTTACAATTGAAAATAACAGGAAATGACTTCAATTATGAGATGATGAATTTATTAACTTTTCCCCTGGGGGAGGGGGGTTTGTGGATAACGTGCCTTACTTATGTGTATATAAAGCAGTGAGATTAACTTTTCAGCATCATGTATACTTCATGAGAATGAACCTGTTATTGAACTTGTGTTGAAGTTTAACTGCTTCATTCTTTATAGTTAGATAAGCATTATTTGTTCCTCAAAAGCATTAGCATAACAATTTGAGAGATTAGCATCAAGTGACTTYCCTTATCGATGAGCACATTTCATCTGCTAGCGTTCAAGAATCATTACAAACCACAAAACGATGATACCAATATAGTACTCAGTTCTCACAAAATTTGGGATACAMKAGAGCTCACATTACAAATGGATGAAGAGATTATCCTCATATCACCAATTCAGCACCCCACAGCAATTTGGAGCACAACTTTGTGAGAGGAAAGTAAGTTCAAAAGCCAGATATATTTTCGATCCTCAAAGTACTCCCATAGTTTTAGTGAACAAAAGTGACTATGTGACAAAAGAACAATCTTTCCTTCTTCTCATTGATTATTTGGGAAAAAGTGAAACTATCCTTTTGCCTTCTCAAGTGAAAAATGAGTTTATTTTCTGTAAAATGGTTTTAGTCTTCAAACAGTTCCAGGCAAAGAAATCTCTTGGTACGAAATTAAAGACTCTCAGGCAGATCTCATCCAGTKGGGTAACTTTTTAATATTATCTCTGAAGTCATTTTCAATCAAATGGACAGCATTCTCAGATTCTATYCGTTGATTCGAATCACATAATCTATAGGAYGTCTGGAGATAAAATCTCTGTTACTAGAAAATGTAATCAAAATGAGTCTGTGTGTGTCCATGGTGCAGCTGCACTAATGATATATATCCGCAGCATCCAAATCAATACAAAAAGAAAAGAATGTTTTATGAAAAACTTCCAGCCTCAAAAGATGAGTCTTTTGCATCTAATTTGGCTAGAAGAATTTCTAAGATGTATTCACATAGTTGCCTAAAGAGGTCTGGGAGAACAACGCATAGTTCAAGAAACTGAAGTTAACAAATTTTATTTTGCAAATAGTAATAATCAATTGAAAACCACCAAGGACAATTATTTCATCTGCTTTCCCCCAAAAAAAATAAAAAAAATCAAAGCGTCCATTTTCTCACAGTGTTCTAATCAAGCCATGTTTTGATCAGTAAATGTCAAAGGCATGCAGCAGGCAAGTGATTTGCAATGATATTGTTTCAGGCCTAAACTAATCAAATACTGATCCTACTAAATGCTTCTAACAGATTTTCGGTAAAAACGTTTTATATTTAGTACCTCTCAGTCCCTTCAAACTCATATATTCGCCAGCCATGGCTTCAAAATAGTAGGTTTTTCTTAAAAGGAAAATATAAACTTTACTCAGGATTGTGTATATTTCTCTATTTCTTTTGATAACAAACCAAGCAAAATAAAGTAAAGAACTTGACGCCAACAGCCAAAACTCACAATTGCTCGGACTTCAAAGAAGGCCGTTTATACAATGTAAGTTGGAATGGAACTTAGTCGAAAATAAAAGTTGACATAGTTGTTAGGCAGGGCTCTGGTACTATAATTTTTTAAAATTTTGTGCATTTGTTTCTGAAACTGGTGATATTTCTTCCATTGTTAATACATTAAATGCAAAAACTTTAATGAAGATAAATTTAGAGGATATCACGTAAGAGAAGAAAACCTCGAGGTTTGAAATGGCATGCCAGGAAGAGAGGGGCTCGACGCCAGCGTCGTCAAAGAGATTCTGGCGAAGAGAAAGCTTTTTAAGGTTAGAGAGCTGAGCAATTCGGGGATCCAACGTGGCCAAACGGTTGGCCGTGATGTCTAACTCGGTGAGACACGTGGGCAGGTCGACTGAGTCAAGATCGTGGAGCTGGTAGCTGGTGAGATCGAGGTAAGTCGGCGGTGGTGATGATGAGCCATCCTCCGCCGCCGTCTGATGATTCCCTGGGTCGTGATTGCTGGCGGGGTTGTCCAACTCCATTGATTGAGATGCCCGAGAGTCGGCGACTGTTAGCGTATTGTGGATTCAGGAGCGTATGTGTTGCTTTATTATGTGTATTTTTATCAAAACGTAGTAAACGAGGGAAACGGAGCACCCGCTGCCGTTTAATGTTTGTATTCGGAACCAGGAATAGAACTGAGATTTTCCAATCTGTTCGAGTGCCAAAGTTGTCCTTTTAAAAACAAATTATTTTATTTTTATATTATTAACATCGAACATTATTATTTCGAGACAAGAAGTACCTATGCTTGTTTTCTCTTTAAGTAGGAGAAAGTTATATTTTCAATCAGTCATATTAACCTGAGTGCTAATTGCAAAAATATTAAAAGTACATTTATTATTTAAATAATGTAAAAAGATATAACACTTTCTCGTTATATAAGGACGTGTACTGATTTTTTTACGAGGGGCAAAAATAAAACCTATGCAGCCACTTAAATTTGCTCGGTCTAAGATAACGGACTACATTCCCCAATGGAGAGAGGTTATCCTGCAAGGCCATCAGATTTTGGGCTGCAACTCTACTATCTGATTCAATGGTAAAGGATGGAAGTGCAGTTTTTCCGCAAGCTTCAAGCCATACAACGTGCCCATGAATTCTACAGGCTCTGCTCCCGTTGTCCCCTCGCATGCACCCACCATCGTGCTAGTAATGAAGCCCGTCGAATCCCTTGCTATGGCACCGACATCACACGCGCCATTTTGCATCCATATTTACCTTAAACATTTGATGATCGGGGGTTTCCATTTCAACACCTCACTTGCTTCACCTGTAGGACTAATRTAGGATGACATTCGAGAATTAAAGGTCAAGTTGGATTATTGAGTTCTTAACGATTTTTAGACTTTTAGTAATTTATGGGTCAGTTTGAGTTTTTCTCCATTCTAATTTAAGATCTAAATTCATTCTTTAATTAATTCTTTTATTGAATCAACTTGAGTAATTAATTAAATACCCAATAAATTAATTTACTCTAACCAAATAAATATGGACTAAACTKAATAAAATAATACCTCTCATTAAAACGGTTCATCCTTAAAATCAAATTATATAAGTAAGTGCTTAGGTAATATTGAGCTACTCAAGAGACCAAAAGACAAAAATCATTAATAAATTGACCAAAATATCATTACTATCTAGTAGCAATATTTTGTCATTTT
>MEJB01000010.1:1827885-1901982 GCA_001752375.1 Rhazya stricta | reverse complement strand
GTCTCAAAGTATCAATATTGTCACAATAATATCTAGTTCTTGGGTAAGCAAACTCTTAACAGATAATCGATAACCACGGTACCTTCCTTCCCTAACTCCATTTCTCTCCTACGAACTTCTCCCAAAACCCAAAGACCTAGATCCCAAGTGTCGAGGAGAAGGATCTTACGCTATGTTCCCCTCCACCCCATCTGTTGTTCCTTCAAGAAAATGGACTTATCCCCTTCACGTACTATCACCAAAGAGAAAGTATACGTACACGTATAGCTATAGGAGGTTTTGAAACTTCCAAGTACACTGACCTAGAAGTTTTTTTACCCCGTGATAAACTATCTTTTTGACGGTAAATAGATGATATTCATACCAACGGAACCAGTGTGTAACTTCCCTACGGGGCTACCACACTACGTCCTCTTCTTAACTAACGCTTTCGTGCTGTTTTGAACTTAATACCTAAACCACCTACGTGCGAGTTCATTGTGCTAAGTATGAAGTAACAAGAGGTACTATCAGTTGTATTGTCTGGTATCTACTATGAATGTTTGATCCTAAAAGTATAATTTGGCGATAAGGACGTCGTTTGGATAGTCTGAACGCGATTATACCAACACACTCAGTTGACCTCTTCCCATCCCCTACTCCTGTTATTCAGTACTTCTTCTATCCCCTACTCCTGCTACCTACCTCCTATTTCTTCCCCCTCCGGTCCTGGATTACATTCACCCATGATTTTATTTGAGAAATACGATATTATATTCTTCTGTTTCTCTCCTTTTCAAATATCTCTCTGCTTCTTCTTTCAATACCTCCTTAGAAATCTCATGACTTATAATAATTGGATACTAAGAGTTACTTTCCCGGGAGAAAAATATCTCGCAATCTGGGAATCTCAAGGTACCAACCAAAGTACCCGAAATACGCAAAATCACAAAGATCTTCTAAGTAATGATAGATAAAACGTTTGTAAGGGGAATTTATTGATTAAATATGTTCTTTGATGGAGGATTTTTTGAACAAGCTCTTTTTAAGGTCACCTTTTCATTTTTTTTTATTTTTCTTTTTTTTATATGGACAGCAACCTCAATAATTAACGACGGAGCCAATTTTGGAACATTCCCTTTTGGGTAACCCCTATCTTGGATTTACTTTCTTTTTCTCATGATGATGAAAGGAACTAATAACTGACAGAACTCATCTACGTTTGGTTAAATTTACATAGTTGAAAGATTTACAACTACGACCGTTGCTAAACCACTATTCAGGCGGCTGTAATAGTGAACTGGCTTAGAAAACTTATAGTTACAACGGTGAAAGAGATTTTGAGCACATATTCTTCTTGAAACCTCTTTATACGTCAACAATATCAGAGAAACTACAATCGGAGGAGGAGACTAACACGTTATGTTCGGGTATAACAGAAGTATTTCATAACCAACCTGAGAAAAAACAACTTCGTATTAGGCATCCTACTAACCTAAAACCACGTAGTATAAGGAGTTGATATGTGTAAGAGCTAACCGAAGTACCTAGACGTTTAAAAAGACTCACCAAACTCCTACATCAACAATTTCAAACGATTTCTAGAGGTGCTAATAACATCAAGGAAGAGTATACAATTTGTTCATCGGACAAACACTAAACCGAAAATACACCTAGTCTTAAAGAAAATTCGATAGGTATTACGCCTATTTGTATCTAGTAGAATCCCCTTGGTCTCCCAAACCTTTTGCTTAATGGGTTGCAATGTCCATTGGAAAATCTCCTTCTCTAAGTATATATATCATCGCCATACAACTGCTATGGTAAGTAGAGACTCCCTCGACAACACGACTATCATCAATGTCTACAGTCTAGYCCTCCGTTGATGTGATAGAAAAACCTTTGAATCTATTCATAATGTTTGCTCCATGGTTGAATCGAAAGCATCCTCATTTTCATAAACAAAAAATAAAAAAGTTACCACTGGTCTAGACAACCAAAAAACAAAACTCTAAAAATTAGAGAGAGGAAACCTTTATGGAGAGGGAGTATAGTTTTATCTTAGTTATCTAATGGATGGATGACTAGTATGAGACTTAAAGTCCCGATGCTCTTGTATTGCATTGTACAACGGATCGATCTAATATTACTTTTGTTTCAAAATATAGGTCATTTTAGACCTGTGCACATACCAATATTACTAAAAGCAAGAATATTTTTTTTTTACAACATGCTACCTAATATATCCTTTCTCTATCTTCTTTGATTTCCCAGAATCCAAGATTAATTAATTACTACATCTTGCCCTCTCTCTCACTTGTGCACTTATGTCTCTTGAAGAAATACGAAAAAGTAGTCAAATAAAATAAATACATTTAATCAAGACTTATTTCAAGGCATATAAATAAGGGTAATGTTGAAAATTTATGATTTTGTTTATAAATGTAAAATGACTTATATTTTGGAAAAAAAAAAAGATGTCTCTCCTAAAATAACTTATACTTCGAAATGAGGGGAGTAACACAATTTAACATTTAATTTATTTAGTTAAATGTTTTGATATATTTAGCTTATTTAATAATGTAATTTATTTCTTATGGCTGAATTAATAAATATCTTATTAAATTAGATTATTTAATTTGAAAAAGTCATTTGAAATGTTTTAAATGCCTCTTAATCATTCTATAAAATTTCAAATAATTTATCACTTATCATTTAATACGTCTRTATATGGATGAGTTTTAATAACTTATAAATATCTCTATGTGAACCAAAAATGATAATATTCAAAATTTTGTTAAATGGATTACCAAATGCTCACACCAAGTCCTGCGTTGAAATTATCACAAGGCATTTTCCATGTTTAGAGAATTTCAACTATTTATTACCGTTTATACCTCATTTTATTAAATGGAATTTTTATTTATTTATTTAGGAGGATAAGGATATATATCGAACTTATAGCTTATTACTTGATATGATCTAGATTAGACCAAAACCACGGGACATTAACTTCATACAAGCCCAGGAAATAAGAATATAAATTGAACCCAAGATGTATTACTTGGTATGCTTAACTCAATGACTACCACTTTATTACCGTAAGATATTAACTTAACGTTATTAATCCTTAAAACAAACTATGAGGATCTTATCATTATTCTATCAAACTAGGCCAAATAAATTTATGCGTTGTGCAACTATAAAATCTGGTTTTGATGTTTCCCTTTTCTTGTTTTCCCCCTGTGTGTCAATATAAGCAAATTYATGACCTAATGAACCAATGGAGTGGGCGTCAACATGTTGCAACATGCTTTCTAAGAATATTAAAATGTAAGTGAACTTCACAATAAGAATCGACAATTTTATACTAATTATTAACTTATATTGATTTTTATTTTTATTGAGTCGATACTTATAAATATTAAAATGCAAATAAGCAATGAATATGGTCGGAGTATAAGAAATCTTTAGGAGTCATGGTGGAATTTCCTTTTGTTTGTACCAAAAAAGGAACCTATGTATTAGCAAACTTCAGTTGAATGTTTATTATCAAAATTGACGAGAGTAAAACAGAAAAAGAACAAAAATGTATAAATCTCTTTAAGACAGATTTCATCCCTGCGAATGTGCTAACAGTCTGAAGCTAACATAATCTCCTCTATTAAACTACATTGATTTGCTGATTTCAAAATACTCCCCTAATTATGTGTAATTGCTTAATTTTATGATCTAGATTATTGTAATTCAACTACGTGCAGCATGGTTAAAAGTCATTTGCCATTAAGCCTGTATCACTTTCCGACTCAACATCTAAAATAGTCTACTAATTTGAGAGAGATAAAATGCCGACAAGTGCACACTGTATGATGAAAGAGACAGTAAGATTAAATACAGAGTAGTAACTATTTAAAGCAGTCAATATATAATGTGTGTATATGTTTGCATGTGTGTGTGAAGCATCTAGGAGGTAGAACTTGACTACCAGAATAATACACTTCAATTGTCAAGTTTACTAAGATTAACAGTGTATAAATGATCAATGGTAATTTCACGATCGCTGATTTCCATTATACCCCCCATAGATATACAGTGTACCTCTTCCTACAACCATAGAGGAAATAATGCTTCCACAAGGCTCAACTATCTGGAAAGCATAAGAGATTAACCTCAGGTAGTTCAGAATTCTGTACAACAAAACCTCCAACTTGATTCCGAAGACTCTTCATCAGATTGAGTAGTCATCTCAGTATTGAGACCTGCATCTATTTTCATGACAAAGAAATGTCCGTGATGTGTTATTCTCTGAGTCAATGGCCTCGTCATTGTCTGAATCGACAGCACGATAATTTACTACGAACTTCTTGGGTTACATCTCACTCATCTTACTGTCAAGAGCTGCTCCATTAGGTTTCTCATCTTGACTTTTCTTCAACTGCAAAGTCAGATAATTTAACCTTACCACATAGCAGAACATAATGGAGTAGAAACAAAAGGGAACAATAGGAAGCAATTGATAAACCRAATAAAGAAACAAACTATCATTGTAGTCATGTAAATTAATGTGAAAATGAAAATAAAGGTTGCATTACCTTATACAATGAAAAAATTGATTCCAACTGTTTCATTGTGAAAAACAAATAATAACACTACTAGTGCCTGTCTGGATTAACAAAACCTTCAGCAACACAATGAGTATAAAGCATTGAGAGCAAATCCCCTGATTCAAACTTCATTAGTACGTAGCAAAGACTTGTGACGAACAGAGGTCCAGAGCATAGCCCTACATTTGTACAAATATTTGAATCCAAATAAAGTATAATGTTTGGACATAACTGATTACGGATTTTCAACTTCATTGGAAATGGAAATGGAAATGATATGTCAAACAGTTCTGCAACATCGATGGTATATGATCAGTCTCGAATATGAAATGGAAAGTCTTAGCTCTAATATGATGAATTTAACTAAGTCATTTTTTGAACATATACAGTAAGTGAAAAGCTATAAAAAATAAACAACATCAACAAAGAAAAAGAATATAAATATGCTGAGATAKGAAGAGCAGATACCTATTCTCCATCAGAAGATTCTTCATCATTGAGTGATCCATATCATCTAAAGATTCGACTTCTTCAAAAGGATCCATCTCCTGTCTTCGGAATCAGCTTCATCCGAAAAGCACAACTCATCTGAAGGATCTGCCTCATGTAAAGACTTTAAAGTCACCATTTCCCAAATCAATTTGTTCTTCTTGAATCTGCATGGTTGATCCTTTGGCCATGGAGCTGCATGATCGAACTTGGATCATTCTCAGATTTGGAATGTTTCCAAATGCAAATGGGATTTCCCCAAGTTTGTAACATCTATCCACTACTAGTTTGCTCAAGGAAAGGGAAGGACTCATCTGATGCATTCCATTGTTCAATGTCTAATAATTGTAATTTCAAGAATTTGAGCTTTGAGAATTCCTCGTATTCGATGTTCTATACTTTCCCATTAAAAGGACCCATCAATAATTTGAGAACCTCAAGTTTCAGGAGCTTCTCAATTGTTGATATTTCAACCCATGGTGGTCGGATATTTTCCAACATCAATTTCTTCAAAGTCAATGGCAAGGAGAACGTGCTGCTACACAACGTCCTCCCTAGGTAAATCATGTTCAATGATTAAAGATGGTTTAGAATATCCAATTTTAGTATCTCAGTGTCCTCCTCAGAACAACACACTGCRTAAAATTGGCATATGAGCTTCCGAACTGTTGGTATCTCCATCAAGAACCTTTCYGTTTCTCCTCCATAAGTAWCGCGTGGAAAGCAGACAGACTGTATATTCTCCAATGGAGTAATATAATACAAATAAGGAGAATACATTTTCCTACATCTAAATGTCTCAATTTTTCCATTCCCGAAATGGTAAATGGCAATGAAAGTAATACTCAATTCTCCCAACACGAAGAGTTTCTAGGTTCTGAAGCCTCCATATTGCTAATAGAATAGACGTGGTAGTGCACCAAATTGCTAAGTACCTCAAGAGAACCAATGCTGTTACTTCTTGTGGAAAATCTCCAAGGAACTTAACATCCTCCAGATCCAGCACTCGAATAAACCTTGAATTGCTAAAGTAGCAATAGTCCATATCAAATGGGTTAAAAGCACTAGTAGGGGAAAAAGTAGGGAACAGGAGGCAGAGGAATTCCAGCTAAGAAAGGTCCTCCAATGTTCAGTCTGAATGCATACTCCATAGTGCTTATTCATAGCRTCCTGAGAAACATCATCCCCATGTACCAACTTGAAAAAGTTTTCTTCTTCCCCCTTTGCCAAGCAAAATTCCTGCAAAAGATCATGAATGCAACAAGCCTTAATCCCACCACTAGAACTTCTGTTGGTAACAATTACCAGACTTCTACCACCAAGATCCACCAGATGCTCTTCAGCCAGAAGCTCTAAATCTTATCCTTCTGCAGCCCGCAGTCTGGTCAACTTCTGCACTCTAATCACTTATCTTCTTGAAACGATCCAAAATAAAGAAAGCAAGGCTTCAAATGTTCTGGTAAATGCTTGTAACTTAGTTCCAAAATATCAACACATCCTTCATTAGAAATTCTTGAACGTAAACTTTCTCYAATTTGTTTCCACCAATTCAGATTCTCAACTTTTTCCTTCAAAAGCCTTGCAACTAAGACAACAGCCAATGGCAGCCCTTTGCAATCTTTTGCCATCTGCTTGCCAACCTCAACAAAATTTGGAGGGCAGCTATCTTGCTTATGAAATAGTCTCTTCTCTAAGAGCTCCCAACTCTCATAGAGCGTAAAACCACATTATGAATCTGAGTTGTGAATGTACTTCGGCTAGCATTATTGTTGTCCGGGAAGGACAACTTTATAGCATCCCATGCACTAATATCCCAAATGTCATCCATAACAATTAAGTACTTTTGCCCTTTCAAACATTTTCGAAGCTTGTTAGCTAATTCTTCTTCGTCCATTCTAAAGAAACTATTATCCACCTAGTTACATCATTTAGAATATCAAGCAATAACTTTTTAATATTATATGATTGAGAAATGGTATACCATGCACATTTGGTGAAATGATACTTACTTGAAGAATCATTATAAACTTTCCTAGCCAAAGTAGTTTTACCGATTCCAGCCATACCAATTATTGAGATAATATTGAGATCTGTTGGCCTATCTAGTATGTCATTTATCTCATCCTCAAAACCAACAAACACTTCATCCATTCTTTGAACATTAGTTTGTAAAAGAACTATGGGACTGGAAACTGTTTCGGCATTAAGGGCAGTAACGTCATGCATATACTGATCCTGGATCCTCTTGACATCTGCCTCAATATGCTTAATTTCTTCAATAAGATCATAGAGGCATAGCATATCAAGCCAAACAAAACTTTTCAGGTATACAAAGGAATTGACAGTTCCTTTTTCCTGGTATGCTAGGTTAACAATTCGTGTCCGAAGATCTTTCAGTTCCTTGTTCTCGTTTCTAAAGTCTGAGATAAAACATCCTTTCAAGTTTGATGCCTTAAGAAAATTCCTAAGAGAAACCAATTCCTCCTGAACTGTCAGAATTGGGTGCATTGGGAAATTAATGGAGATCTCTTTCAAATTTTCTATGACTGAATCAAACAATCCCAGAATATTCATCCTAGGGCTATTAAAAGATGGTGAATCCAGAAAAAAGTGGGCATAGACTTCTCTGACCTCTGCTTTGATTGCGTTGACCTTTCTCAAGAAATCTTGAAGAAGGACGTCCCTTTCCGCAGCAATTGCTTCTTTGATTTCACCAGAATTCAGTGAAGCAATGAGAAATACAGCATCTTTGACAGGAGCAGCTGCTTGTGTCGAAATTAACTCCCCATCATTTGCATTCTCAGCCTTTGGCGGATCCATGAGAAATGTTATCAAGAATATCATCCCATTGCGAAGCATTTGAATACCATCCTTCGGTAGATCCACCGGMAAATTCCTAAGCAGAAGTTCAATAAATTTCGAAACAAGCTCACAATTGTTCAACCTTTCATCTTCTGAAAGCTTTGAGGCCTTCAGGACTGCAAGACACATCCTTGTGACCTCCAGAAGGGCAGTGTCAAGTTTCTGCTGCAAATCTGAAAGAGTAACATTGGTTTTAGGYGCCATGTTTTCTTCCCTTTCATCTAGAACCCAGTTCAAAAGGCATAAACCAGCAGGATTGCAAGCACAAACTTGAATACGAATCTTGAGATTTTCCATTTCCTCGTCACTGTTGCACCGTTCCCGAATTGGAAAACTTCTTCGAATAAATCCAGCTTCTCTTTGAGGGATTCAATATTCACCTTCTCATCGGGGAATAAATCACTTTTTAAGAGAACATTGGAAACAGTGATATACCACATGAGTTCCTGCAGCTCATTGCTGGAAAACTAGCACTGGAACAACCAATCTGAGAAATTGAAACAATTTTCCTTGATTGTTAGCTTGCAGCGCTGAAATTTTTCCAGCAACTCAAAAAGAAATAGTGTTCCAAATCTTCGAATTCTCCAGTGTCAAGTGCAAGAACACCAGTTTCTAAAAGCCCCTTCTTTTCCATTGTAGCATGAATACAAGGTAATTCAGCAAATCCTGAATCCTTGTTCTTGCCGAGTGATGAATCATTCAACTTTGTCTAGCAGAACATATAGAGTACCAGAAATTTTAGATCTTCTCTGAGGATCCGAATCTGATCCTTCACACCAGAAGTCAAGCGTTAATCTTCACTTAGCTGTTAAAGATCCCTCAGGATAGAATCAGCAGACTCAATGTTGATCATTTTCTCTCCTTTCACACTTTGAGATCTGTTTGCAGATTACACACAGATTAATAATGAGGTGATTATTCAGTGAGCTCCGTTTGTAACCGATATACTTCTGCTTCTTTTCGCTGTGAGTATAGACTATCTTTATGTCCTCACCTCAAATAGAGAAAAACAAATAAATAAATAAAAAGACTTCTTTATGTCCTCCAAAATTGAAAAATAAAATCTTTCAACCTTTCTTTTTTAATTAAAAAATTGTTTCGAATTATTTTATTTTTTTCTTCTGAAAATTTTTCTCTGAAGAGAAAAATAAATGATCTTGTTTTATATATAATATAAAGCTGATTTTATGGAAAACCATACCTCCATCCCCCTTGGACCTCCTAAAAGAAAAAGAGTTTTAAAAAGTATATTTTATATTAAAAATCCTTCGAAAATTTGTCTCAAGAATTATCGAGTAATTATTTGATATACTAATTTTATATAAAAGAGCTCCTCTCCTTACATGATCTACTACCCAACAAAAAGAATACAATATAAATCATTTTTGGTATAATTTCTATTAAAAACCTTTAAAATCTATTTCTTTTTAAATATATATATATATAGTATTTGATATAGAAACTTTTATGTAAGCGAGCTCCTTAGTTCTCTCCCCTACATGAACTATTTCCCCCAGAAAAAGAGCAAAATAAATTTTTTTGGGTAATATTTGTTTTACTAAAAACCTTTAAAAATCTTCTTTTTTTTAATATATTATATATATATATAATATATATATCTTATATATATATTATATAAATAAATGTGTGTGTGTGTGTTAGATGCATTAATCTTTATGTAAAACAGCACTTCCCCTTGACTTGCCCAAATCCCCCACGCTACCCCAAAAAAATAAATAAATAAATAAACAGAAAAAAAAAAAAAAAGTGACACAAAATCAAAGTGTTGATATTTCTTCCCGTAAGGAGTAAAGTCTTGTTTGATTAAATAGAACAATTGACATTGAATGTGAAATATTGAATTTTCATTCCAGTCCTCCTATACTCACGTTAATTCACTATTGACCCAAAAAAATCCATGACCAGCCTTAATGATGGTTAATATATGATGATAAATTATCATTGATCTTCTCACCCGTCGTTATGTATTTATGGCCTATTAAATACACCATTGTACTGTGTTGTAAGGAGAGCACAAATATATGTTTATATAAGAATTTTACGTAAAAATCATGCGCCCAAAAAAATAGAAAATACCTATATTTAGTAACCAGAAGTCAATACAAATGAAGGGACATTAAAAATATGTAAAATTTCCCTTTTTCTCTTTTTCCTTTTCTTTAGAAAAAATTAAAATATGAATTTATTAATATTATTTTTTATTCGTTGATGCTCAAATGTAACATGCCTAATTTCTTTATGCACAACATTTGGTATTTTTTTCAACTATTCCTTTTAATCTATTTTAATAAAATTTTATCTTTGTGTAAATATTTCCAATGCTTTTCTCTTATATATACGATTAGATCTATCGATTATTTTGGATTTTAACAAATATACAGTGAAACAGATCTTCAAAAAGAAAAAAGAACAATTTTAAAGGAAAAAACTATACAATGTAAAATAATAAAAATAAAATGAAAACTTGTTGGAGGCTCTCATTCAAAATTGTAAGGAGGCCAGCTCAATCGCTCTCACAAATATTTTTCTAAAAAAAATTTAACTTTTTTAATTTTCATCAATTTAAATAAAATAATAGAATAATAAATATAATAACATCTCATAGGAATAACAAAATTATTCTTTTTTTGTCCGATTAGCTTCAATTTGAGCTAAAAATGAATTTCCTTTAGAAAAAAAGTGATTGTTTTAGAAAGTGTATGTGGAAATTTATAAAGGAGATGGTAAAGATGATGCTTACTTATGTCAGGAGCATTATTAGAAATGTATCAGAATTAATGTTTGTTAAAAATATTTAGAAGTGTTATTATTCACCTAAGGCGGAGAAAAAAAAAGAAACAAAGAATTTTTTTTCTTCGAAAGGGCCGATGAGATAATGACCATTCACCTTTGTCATCATCCATCACCATTACTTGGAAGTCTTGAATATCATGCGCTAAATGCATATCTCTAATTTTTCATTTTTAATCTATAATTTATAAATATATAATATTATTAAAATATCATAATATATGGCAATTATTTTTTGAACAATTATATCCGCTATCCTATATTAATATTTTTGATAATAACCTTGCTTTGAGTTTTGCTAGGAATACTAGATACACCGTTAAATGCATTAAATAATGATCGAATCCAGTAAGTTCAAGGATACGAGATACAATGTGGAGTACATTAAACAATTTATTAATATAGTAAGGTAATTTCAAAGCATTCCACATGTTCAATATTTCTAAAATTCTTTAAAAACTCAATTTTCTCATATGGTTCTAACCAAATTATTTCAGAGCCAGACGGTTTCATTCTTGGCTAAGGTATTGTAAAATGACCAGTCCTGTCTTCTAAAAATAAGTTTATTAAAGCATTCAATTGACTTTGTTTCTCCCCTCTTCCAATAAATCGAGACTGTAAAAAAGATGAAAATTCTATTTCTTTTATTTATCTTCTTATTATTCCAATTTAAAGTAGTATAACTTTATTATCACGCATATAAGAATAAGGCTATCCATTAATTCTAAAAGCTTAATCAAATTCTATTTATGATATGCAAAAAATTTGCTGATCCACCAAAGGAATAATTAGTCATACAAGTTGGCAGTGGTTTTGGCAGGACTTAATACCATGAAGGTACAGAGCTAAAGAAGGTGTATACATAATAGTTTGACGTTATCACAGCTTCTCACGGTTCTTGGGGCGCAGTAATAACCTCATTGGGAACCACATTTGGATGTCTGGTAATTATATTTCTTGACAAATCATTTTCTTTACTAAATGGAATGATTTAAGTGATCCAATAAGGACATGTTATATTTGATAGTCCAATAAGACATCCTATATTTGGTATGAGCTTCGTAATGTGTAGTAATCAGTAGGAAACCTAACCAAATTAGGATTAGTAGGAGTCTAATCTGGTTACYTGTATAAAGAACACTAGGTCTTAGTTCCCAAGGCAGGCTAATAAAAAACTTTCCTTCTCTGCTTCATTCCCTATCTTGAGAAAAAGAAACTATGGAGACCAATTAGTCGTTGGAAGACCTCACCCGTCTGCGAACTACACCAATAGACCATATTTATCTATAGTGTAATCTTGATAATCTGAACGAAACTTTAGGTATTAATATATGATTATATGATTTAATCCATACAAGTGGTATTAGAGCTAGATTCCTGTTGAATTATTAGGATTAATTAATGTTTAGTTTAATCTATGTGATTTTAGGATATTGCAGCCTCTTAATTTTGCTTTCTTTTTGTGAATCTTTTCCTTCGTTTAATGTGTAATTTGCTTGCCAGCCAATGGCATGTTTCTGCCTTTATTGTGCTTTGTACACACATTATAGGAAACTAATACATTACTRCCAATTTTGTATCCTTATCCTTATTCTTGGCGAATTCTTCTCTTCCAAGAACATGGATGCCAATTGTGTTATTCTAAGTGTGGCGATTCTGTTGTTGTGTAATTTGTTGATTTTTTTTTTTTTTGTGCAAGCTTACATATGTATGTGTCATATTATGTTACAACTACGGTAATATGATGCAATATTGTACAAAGTATTGATTTTCCACAGATTATGCATTATGATTTTTTTAATATATTGACATTAAATCATATTTAATTATGGATTCGGATTTTGGGTATGTGTAATTTAAATTAGGAAGAAAAATTCTCAAAGTTATGTTTCTTTTGAGATATCTTTTGCATAAGGAATAAAGTAGACCAAACCATTAGCGTCATAGCAATAACCATTAAGTCTTGATACAATTAAGGCAAGAAAAATTATATACTTTTTTTGAATTTTAGTTTTTCTGTCTTAAAATAATAGGTTGAAACATAACGTTATCTAAGTAATCACTTTTGCGTATATTTATTTATCTTAAGGTAGTAAGATGTTTGTGGTTGTTGTTTATGTGATCAATGATCAGCCCAAAGGAAGKTTATTGATTGGTCAAATAGCAATTACACTTGTGGAAATAATGTGTGATAATTATAAAGTTTTCATGTGGACAACATGTTGGCCCAAATGAAGAATGTTGACCGTATTTATTGCCAACATTGGATCTTCACCTGGAAAGTACTACTTACAATCAATCTTTCTGTCCAAAGACTAAATATCAATATTGTGCTAGGTATCATGTTAAATGGGTCCAACACTTTGGTTGTATAAAAATTTATATCATTTAGTTAATATTGTTTATTTTTGTGAGATGAATTTTACTGCTACAAATGTTACTTTCAATGTTAATTCCATTCCCATACTTAACGGCACAAACTCCAAGAGTTGGAAAGAGAATGTTTTGTTAGTTCTCGGCTGCATGGATTTAGACTATGTATTAAGAATGGAACCACCTACTTCTCTTACAAAAAGTAGTTCATCTCAAAATATATTAAACTATGATAAGTGGGAGTATTCCAATCCCCTAAGTCTAATGATGATGGAATGCAGCATTCCAAATACCTTTAGGGGTGGTATGTCTGATGACTTAGCTACTAAGGATTTCCTTTCCGCTACGGAGAAAAGCTTTGCAAAAAGTGAAAAGGCTAAGACAAGTAAGAGTTTAGTCGATCTTTGTCAGATGAGTATAAACGAAAGGAAATTATATGAGATACATTCATGAAGATGTTTACTATCGCTTTTCAAAACTAAAAGCGTACTAAAGCTCTCGAGCTATCTGAGGATATACTTCTGGTTCATTTAGTTTGAATCTCCTTTTCCTGCACAATTCAGTCGTTTATGAGTTATACATACTCAGAAGGATAAGTAGAGTCTTAAATAACTTCATAATCACAACTTATGTGCCAAGAGGAAGATGAAAGTAAGCGAGAACAAACTGAAAGAACTCACTTAGCAAATAGTTTAAAAGGAAATAAGCAAAAAAAGAATAAAGATAATGAAGCTGTAGTGGAAAATTCACAGCTTAAGAAACAACAAAAGGATAAGGATCAGGAATCTACCAGCTTTATTTGCAAGAAATCTGGGCATATGAAGAAGAGTTGTGAAGTTAATTTAACTTCTGTACCACTGACCACTTGATAGGTAATTATGTGCTACTACTCATGTTAGTGTATCTATGTAGGATTGCCTGCAAGAGTCGAGAGCCAATTAATGATGAAAGATTCGTCTATGTGAGCAGTGGCAAGATAGTTGCAGTGGAGGCTATACAGACTTCTAAATTATCTTTAAAGACTGCTCAATTTTTGGATTTGAAAGAGAGTTTTATTCTTACATCATTTAGATAGGAATTTTGATTTTCATTTCAGCTTTGGACAAATTTAGTTGTTCATGTTCATTTAAAAATAATAAATTTAGTCTTTTTCGTAATTCAAGTATTATTACAACTGGTTCTTTAATTGATAATCTATATATGTTAGACACCTTGTCCTCATTTAATGAAACATTGCATACTAGTGCACGTGGCACAAACTGTAAATTAACAAATGAGGATTTCAAAATTTTATGGTACAAGCATTTAGGATATATCTCTAAACAAAGAATTTGAAGGACTTATGACTGATGTGATCCTTGATTAATAGATTTCAGAGTCTGTGTTAAGTGCATGAATGGAAAGCAGACAAACAAAAGAAAGTTAGGGATTGAAAGGAAATCTGGCATC
Source organism: Rhazya stricta (assembly GCA_001752375.1). Taxonomy (NCBI): domain Eukaryota; kingdom Viridiplantae; phylum Streptophyta; class Magnoliopsida; order Gentianales; family Apocynaceae; genus Rhazya; species Rhazya stricta. Next base: position 1,887,415 of record MEJB01000010.1, on the reverse strand, counting down.
TTAGAGTTAATACATACTTATATATGCAGGTCATTTCCTACAGCTTCTTGGAATAGCCAACGGTATTTTATCACCATTATAGACGATTATTTACTCCTCGGCTACATTTATTTAATTCATAAGAAGTCACAATCATTGATGTTTTTRAGTCCTTTAAAGCCGAAGTTTGAGAATCAAYTRGGCAAGAAGATKAAAGCCATCAAATCTRATCGTAGTGGTGAATACAATGGTCGATATGATGGATTARGTAAACAACATCTAGGCCCYTTTACCAAATTCKTCGAGGAAWACGGAATCATCCCATAATACACAACGCTAGAATCACCTRGCATGAATAGTATTGCTAAGAGACAAAATAGAAMGCTTAAAAATATGGTGAGAAGCATRAGTAGTCATACTTCTTTACCAAAACCTATTTGGGTTGAGACACTTAAGCTTGCAGCTTATATACTAAACAGGGTACCAAGTAAAGTAGTAACTAAAACTCCTTATGAATCATAAGTAAGCAAAATAGCATTAAGCAATTTTATATTTGGGTTGTCAACTGAGGCAATCCTTTATTGGCCCAATGAAAGAAAATTGGATTAAAAAACTATTAGTTGCTACTCTGTTGTGTACGCCGAAAGGTCGAGGGGTTTTAATTTTTGTGATCCCTCTACCAAATCCTTTCTCAAGACGAAAAATGTGAGATTTTTTGAGGATGTTGAATTTCAAAGGGAGATAAGGTTAGAGATATTATCTTTGAGGAGGAATCTATTTCTTTTCCATATGATGATATTGACAATGATCAAACTAACATCGTTCAAAAAACAATTCAAGACAACAATGAAGATTTCCTTATGGACCTTGGTACTCAAAATTACGTTATTGTTCCAGAAGAACAAACTCAAAAACCCCAAGAAGAAGTGCCACCTAGGCAATCCACTAGAAAAAGGAAAAAAGCAATTTCAAGTGATTATACTGTATTACCTCAAGAACATGAGTTTTATATAAGGATAATGAAAGATGATCCAATCAACTTACAACAAGTCAAACRAAGTTCTAACTATCAAAAGKGAATTGATGCCATGAATGATGAGATGAAATCCATGAAAGATTAATGATGTTTGGTATATTGTAGAATGGCTTGAAGGTAAGAAACCCAAAAGGAATTCTAAGCGTAATATTTATTGAAAGATATAAACCGCGTCTAGTCACAAAAGGTTTCACTCAAAAGGAAGGTATTGGCTATAAAGAGACTTTCTCTTCGATTTTTACGAAAGACTCTTTTATGACAATAATGACATTTGTGGCTCATTTTGATCTAGAGTTACATCAGATGGATGTTAAAGACCGATTTTCTTAATGATGACCTTSAGAAAACCATATATATTATGCAACCAGAAAACTTCGTATTAGGTGATTTAAAGCTATGGCTTACAAACTTAAGAAATCCATCTACGATCTCAAGCAAGCTTCCCGTCAATGGAACCATAAATTTYATCAAATCATTATCTCATATGATTTTGAGGTTAATGTTGTTGATGATTGTGTATATCACAAGTTCAGTGGGAGTAAATTTATTTTTTTGGTGCTCTATGTTGATGACATACTATCAACTAGCAATGATATAGACTTATTGCATGAGATCAAGAGATTTCTGACTAAGCATTTTGAAATGAAAGATCATGGTGATGCCTCTTTTGTCTTAGGAATTAAGATACATCGAGATCGCTCTCAAGGTATCCTTGGGTTATCATGAAAGAGTTATATCGATAAAGTATTTGCTAGATTTAGAATGATAGTTTGTGCATCAGGAAATACTCCTATTGCTAAAAAAGACAAGTTTAGTCTCAATCAATACCCCAAGAATAGAATGGAAATAAATGAGATGCAAAAGTTTCTTTATGCATCAGCTATAGGGAGTCTTATGTATGCTCAAGTGTATACACGTCTAAATTTGGTATACATAGTAAGCATGTTAGGCAGATATTTGTGTGCAACTCGAATATGGATCATTGAAAAGCAGCTAAATGGGTCATGAGATACTTGAAGAGAACAAAAGATTATATGCTCACTTATTAAAAATTAGATAATTTGGGTCATTAGGTATTCTGATTTTGACCTTTCGAGTTGCTAAGATACTGGAAGATCCATCTGAATATATTTTCTTATTACTGGAGGTGCTATTTCTTGGAAGAGTGTCAAACAGTCACTTATAACAACTTCTACTATGAAAGCAGATTTCATAGCATGTTATGAGGCAACCAATCATACAATTTGGCTATGAAATTTTGTTAGAGCGCTGCGTAGTTGATGGTAATGAAAGACCACTTAAATTATATTGTGACAATCTTGCAGCAGCCATGTATTCCAACAACAATAAAAGCTCGTCTAAGTAAAAAGGCATAAACATKAAGGCATAGACATTAAGTTTCTAATTGTTAAGGATACGGTTCAAAGAGATATAGTGTCAATTGAATATATAGGTACCAACTTCATGTTAGCAAACCCACTTACTAAAGGTTTAACTCTCAATGTCTTTCATTAGCATATTGCTCAAATAGGTATTATACTAGTTAAATACAYATAGTTTTATTGASAGTCTGTGATTTATTTTGTATTATATGACACTACATTTAATTTCCTACAGAATAAAGTTTATAGTTTTATTTTGATTCATTTCTTTGAATTTGTTATCTTTCAAATGCAGYTTGGCATAARGTTAAAAAATTGAAGCCTGATCTCATAAAGTTATGACCAATAGAAATAGATACGATAAGATCACATTGCATGTTATTTGYAACTACACATCCATACTTAATCTATGTCATTAAATATATTAGTTTGGTGATTATTGATGGGTTTCGTTACAATTAATTGTAACGAAGGCCGCTTTAGTTCCATGCTAATGTAAGAGATGGACAGATTATTTTTGAAAGATGTTCTTAAAGAATAGACAGCAATTTTGTGCGCACTTTTGGTTATTAAATGTAATTATATTTGAAATTAATTTATATCCCAAGTGTGAGATTGTTGGATTATTTTATTAATAACCCAATATGTAGGCTAACAAATTAGTTACTAATTATATTTGGCTTTCTATTCTAACTGGACTGATTTAAGTGATCAATAAAGTAAGTCCAATAAGATATCTTATATTGGTATGGACTTTGTAATGTGTAGTAACCAGTAGGAAATCTAACCGGAGTAAGATTAGTAGAGTCTAATCTGGTTGCCTATATAAAGAACGGTAGCTCTTCGTCACCAAGGCTAATAAAAAAGTTTCCTTCCCTACCTCATTTCCCATCTTGAGAAAGAGCAACTATAGAGACCAATTAGTCCGTGAAAGACTTCGTCCGACTGTAAACCACTCCAATGGATTCAGGTACACCATACTTATCTATAGTGTAATCTTGATAATTCTAAYGAAGATTTAGATATAGGATTATATGGTTTAATCCCTACATGTATTATTATTTTTATATCCCTTTTAGGTTAAGAAATATCATTGGTTGATGTGATAAATACTTTACATTTATAGTTACGATAGTTGTTTTTCTAAATGACTACTCAGCTACATGTTTTTAATCCCTGCATGTTTTTACGATAGTTACGATAGTTGGTTTAATCCCTACATGTTTTTCTACATTTATAAATACTTTAATATAAAATTGTATAAAGGTAAAATAAAAAATATTTATTTATTTATTTATTGATACATAGAATATGATACAATTTTAATAATAAGAAATAATTAAAAAAACATGATGTGACACACTTTAAAGAGTGAAGGAAGTATTTTACACAATTTATAAGGTGTTAGAAAATAACGTGTGACTCGCATTTGCTCACACTAATATTAATAAGGGAGATTAGGCTAAATTCCCTAATTAATATTATCCTTTTTTATCATATCAATTYATCGTTCTTAAATTTTTCTTGTATTCAACATGAATATAAAAATCTTCCAAAGTGGTTGGACGGATTTGAAGATTATGAATAATTTGGATGTTCGTAAGAATATTTATACATATGGCTTGCAGTGGTCGTTTTTTAAAACAAATTAGAATTTTTTTATATAAGTTAATTAAAAAAGTAGTTTAAGAATACTAAAAATTAATTAATTGTATGATAAATGTTAAAAAATAATTATGACCAAATCATTATGATTGACTAAGTGTGTGAATTTAGCATTTAGCCCCTTCCTTAAATATAACTTATTTCATAAATTCAATGAAACATAAACTGTTGCAGAAAATTACTTTAAGCTGTCGYACGCAGGTGATGGTTCTTGAACTGGATTTAGTTCTGGATTTCGGGTCCTATTCCCCCACGCTCCGTTTGTCGTCAAAAACCGGCAGCCTCCACACGCATGACACCGCTCCATTACGCCCTGCACAAGTTCTCCTCCGKCCGAGTCGTCAAACAGCTAAACATCTTCAGCCATCTCAATCACAGTCTTGCCACAGGAATCACACCTTCAGATCCTCAAACCGTCGCGCACCTTAGCACCAACCAACAATCATTGCAGGAACCGATTCAAGACTGTGCCAAAAGAATAGCAACCCTGATATCAAACTGCACTGACCTCCAACAACTCTGCCAAATTCATGCTCATATCATCCGGACCCACTTCTTGGCTCTCCACCCTGTACCATTTCATTATAACAACCTCATAAGATCCTATACTAATCTAAATTCACCCCTAAAGGCCCAATTTTTATATGCTTCCATGTCAAGAGCTGGTGTCGGACCAGATACATATACACTGCCAATTTTGTTAAAATCACTCTCTCAAGTTTTTGACTTCAACATGGTGCGACAAATTCATGTTATAGCAATTAAAAATGGTTTGGAGACAAATATGTATTGTGAGAGTGGATTTGTCAGCTTGTATTTTAAAGCTGGGGAGTTTCAAAATGCACGCAAAGTGTTTGAGCAAAATGATGATAGGAAGTTGGGATCGTGGAATGCTATCATTGCAGGCTTGTCACAAGGTGGGCGTTCTAAGGAAGCTATAAAAATGTTCATAAAATTGAAACAAAGTGGATTTGCAGCTGATGATGTTACTATGGTTTGTGTAACATCTGCTTGTGGAAGTTTAGGGGACTTGAATTTAGCACTTCAGTTACATAAATGTGTGTTTCAAGCAAAAAATTTGGAAAAGTCAGATATGTTAATGATGAATTCCCTTATTGATATGTATGGGAAGTGTGGCAGAATGGATTTGGCTAACAAAGTATTTCTGAAAATGGGAGAAAGAAATGTCTCGTCATGGACTTCCATGATTGTTGGTTATGCAATGCATGGGCAAGTGAGGCATGCGCTAGAGTGCTTTCATTGCATGAGAGATGCAGGTGTGAGGCCTAACCATGTGACCTTTGTTGGTGTATTGAGTGCGTGTGTGCATGGGGGGATGGTGGAGGAGGGGAAGCATTACTTCAAGATGATGAAGACTGAATATGGGATTGCACCCATGTTGCAGCATTTCGGATGCATGGTAGATTTGCTAGGCCGAGCAGGGCTGCTTGAGGAAGCTAAGGAGATGGTGGATGGGATGCCAATGAAACCAAATGTGGTCATTTGGGGATGCTTGATGGGGGCCTCTGAGAAGTATGGGAATGTTAAAATGGGAGAGTGGGTGGCTAAGCATTTGATAGAGTTGGAACCTTGGAATGAAGGTGTGTATGTTGTTCTTTCGAATATTTATGCATGTAATGAAATGTGGGAAGATGTGGGGAGGATAAGAGGGATTATGAAGGAGAGAAATTTGGCCAAGGTTCCTGCTTATAGCTTGTCTACAAATACAAGTTGAATTCCAGTGTGTTAGCATATGTTAGTTCAAATCTTTTTTCAGGCTTCAATGGATAGATTTATCTGTTCCCATACCATTTGCTTTCAGACTTGTTTGCCAAGGCTTTGCATTGGTCTATTGTATATGCTTCGTCTTTCTAACTTTCATTGGATGTCAGAATTTGGAGTGGAACAGAACGTAGTTATAATTGTAAAAATAGATAGGACAAGAWAACAAAAAATGTGATTCTGCCATTTGACTTGGTTACTTGCACTTATAAGCTAGAAAACATGTTAATTGGTAAGCGACATGTTTAACTCATCTCCATTTGTTGGGACAMAATATCGCCATGAATTGCAGTGAATCAGACAACAGTATTTGACATTTTGGATCAGTTCATTTACCTTAAACTCATTGAAGAATTTAGGAAAATTCATTTATTGTCATTTACCAAAGAGAAAAAAAGCAAATATTTTCCACAAAGTAGTTATTCCTGAGCTATATGCACACTGCAGTCAGTAGCATCTTCAGGAGATTAATGTGTATAGTGAACTTGTTTTGCAGTCCAATGCACTGTTGGTATATAATCAGTTAAGGTGGTGAAGGTACCTTCTTTTGTAAAATTTTAACATAGGCACCCAGTTAGATTATGTTCTTTTTATTGCTTTAGTTAAATTAAATGTGTCTTGTGGCTGTATCTTCAGCAATTGGTCATTGCACTATCTTCTGCTCAAACCCAGATTTATTGCTTTCAGACACTCCTTTTGTATAGTCACTATTGTYTGTCTGTATTCCACGAGGTTGTTTGCCTAGAGAAGTTGCTTGTAGTTCTTTTTGTTATCAGGTTTAGATCCAATTTTCTTCTTACCCATGGGCTTAGGTATTCCTCTTTATGTAAAGCATATAGCAAGTAGGACAATGTTGGGTCTTTTCTTTGTTCTTTGCTGAGCTTCTGTATTCTCAGCTTCACCAGTTAGGTTTCTTTTTGTCAACCCCTAATTGCCTTTCTAATATAACAATCTACTGACTTCAATATAGTTTGCACTAAATGGCTGACAGAGAGGTGGGCGGGTGGGTAGCCACCRTCCTTGCAATTTTGAGAAGTCCTGCATATGTATTTAATATAATGTCCTACTTTTCGATGTTTCGCCTCCACTAGGTTTTCATGTTTAACTTGCATCCCTACTATAGGTTTTTGAAAATAAACAAACTAAGTCCTCAATAGATCATATATACTTTAAGCTAATCAAAACTATAATTTAATATTGGAATTGTAGTAAAGAAGAAAAAATGGGTGAATCAAAGGCAAAAAGACAAAAGCATTGCGAACTGTAGGTGCCTGCTAGAACAAAAAACAAAAACATAGAGATCAATTGCGGGAATCTACTGCTTTTATTTTACTTCTCCAACATCTAAAGCAGTACTTTGAATCTTCAATCGTTTAAACTGTTCTTTATTTCAAATTATGTAATTTTCTTTTATCATATGATCCTTCTGCRTAATTTTGAATTTCAATTGAATGACTTTAGATTCTCAAAACATAAAAAGAAGAATGTACAATTTATTGTTTTTCCTATGCATATGCATTTTAGTAGAATAATATTTCATGTTGTTGCATGTTTTTAAATTACATTTACGAAATTCTGTATCCTGTATATTATATATATAGCTCTTAAGTGTTAAGTTTTATTCTTGTTAATTCTTCTCTTTGCTTTACTCGCCAAAACTAGTTCCAATCTCTGCTCTCAACCGTCTACACTTATTCGTACCAGCCAGACTCCCATGTTTTTGTCTTTCAATATTATGATTAGGGTGGGAAATTAAGTTGAAGTATGCATTGCCTCGTTACCTTGGCTGCAAATATGTGACTTCCTCATTTGAGCATTTACTCACAGTAGGAAGTCTGGACAAGAATAATATACTGATCATTCTGTTCTGGTTTCTCTTATTGTTTGCCATTATTTTCTTATGGATTTTTACTTCTTCTGGTATTCATATGTATGCATTTGCCCACTTGGTCTCAGATCTTTGGCAAGCTTCTCATTTTGAATATAATTTCAAGGCATTTTTCTGTTGAAACATTTTTGGTTATCATTATTGAGCACCTAAGATCATCTGATCCTGAGAAAGGTATGTGCTACAGTTTTCTTCTGATTGAGACATTGTTCCTGAATATGTGGTGGTCTATGTTCTATGTAAAGACAGAAAGGAGTAGAGATGCTTATGCACATTCATTTTCTCAATTGGAAAGCTTCAAATAAGTAGGGAAATTAGCTTTTATGCACCTCCACTATTTATGAGTAATTGTAAATATCCTTGAACYTTTTTTTTAACTTATTTATCTCTCATTTAATTACAGGTTTCTATGTCTGCCTGCCACCACTCTTCRCGGCAGAATCTGGTGCCTCCCTCACGTGTCTTACCTGTGCCTTTTACTTAAAGGGCACAAACGTGTTTTAAGGTCAATTTTTGGTATTTCAAAACCATTTCTTCCCCTCTCTAACTAATCGGCTTTCATCTTCTCAAAGGTCAATTTTAGGGGAAATGGCTTTGAAATGACAAAATTGTCCTCAAATGATGTTTATGCCCCTTAAGTAAATTGCATGGGTAAAGCACGTGAGTGGAGCCAACGTATTCCACCCGAAAAATGGTGGTAGGGCAGAAATAAAGACTCGTAATTAGATGAAAAATATAAATAACGAAAAAAAAAAAAGTTTAGGAATATTTGCATAGACTCATTAATAGTTGAGGTGTATTAAAAACTAATTTTCCAAATAAGTATGAATCAGTTAATCAAAAATAGAAACTTATAACTGGACAGGACCTGCCAGATGTGAAGAAGCTATATTTCGGTGGAATAAAGATCCCATTTCCTGATGCTCTTCTTMAAATAATCAGTATATTGTACAAGTCCTATTTGGTGCCCTGCCTGTAGCTGTGATATATACTGATAAACAAATTTCAGATCATCTGGTTGAAATTTCCCCCTCGTTCTTGCTGCCCTCTAGTTCTGGATGCTCGAGATGAGCACCAATATAATTATCTTGCTACCAATTATTAATCACATGGGATAAACATGTATTCATTGTTTAGAGTAGTGATATAAGACTGTATATACTAAACTGTTAGGCTTCATTTGATTTAGTTTTAGATTCAAAAAATTTTTGCTTCTTGGATCGGAAAGTCATTTGTTTAACCTTTCTATCCAAAAAAATTTACTTCTTGTGACAAGAATTCATTTGTTTCAGATTGCTGAACAAAGAAATCTGAACCAAGCAAATTGATGCCAAGACAATAAATAAATACAGTACAGTAGTTACTGAGTCAGAGATGATCAGGAAGCATATCATAGATGCAGATTTGGAATGATTTCATTTTGCTACTTYTCATTAGCTGTTGTTTTTGTTTTCTTATCTTTATGCCCAATACTCTGTAAATGCAGTTTCTGTTTGGCTGTGATAAAGTGATTAAGGTATTGAATCCTCAGAATAACCTTTTATTGGTTCCATCAATTTCAAGCCTGTCTGTTCCTTGCTTTTGACAAGATTTCTGTCTTTCTTTGTCATGCATTAAAAATGATAATTTTCTAAAAATGATAATTTTCCTCTCAGTTTTGCTATAGGTGGGTTTGTTATCTCAGTTTTGTTCCCAATAAGCAGATCACTAGATGCACGAATGCATGTTTACCTGCCTTACTACAACCATTTATGACTCCAAAGGAGGCTGCAGGTTCTATACAAGGATATGGCCTCTATTTGTGGTTGGAGGAACCTTGTTTGACAGGTTTTCAGCCTATAACTGTATCTACGCACTAATGTTCGCGGTGAAGTATGAGAATCAAGAAAAAAAATGTGTCAGAATTTTCTCATGTGTGATATTCAAAGTATAATACGTGCACTAGTTCAGTCATTTGTACCAAGGGAATTCAAGAAAACTAGGGGATCAACTACAAATATGGTCAACCTACAATGTCATTTTGGTGTCTCTCTAGTTCATCACCATAGGTATCTAAATATTGAATCTGATACATTCCACCCCTTTGAAATGTGCTTCTTTTTCCAATTATTTGTAGAACTTTCTCTTGAAGTCAGCCATCTATTGCTATGTCACTTTTTAGGTATAGCACTTGAGCTATATGGTTATTTGAAATACCTTGCAAGTTAGTTTCAGTTGGTTATGTACCATTTTGATGTAAAGAGAGCATGAATTAATAAAACTTGGATGTTTCTGGTATATCAGTTTATTGGTGAACTGGATGAAGTGATTTACGGATATGATATACATGAATCTAGATGACAAACTTAGTGTAGAAATCAATCTTGAGGGTTATTTTACTTTTGACAAAATTTGGACGGGCATGATTTAGTATGAGAAATATTAAACAGAGGTTTGCAATTGCTTGGTTATTCATCTACAAACTTTGGTTACTGCTTCTAGATTCCTCTGCCTGAGTTCACAAAATTTAAATAAATTTTCATATCAGTAATTGGGGCTGATCCACTGATTGATCAATTCTGAAAAGTACCGGGCAGAATGAAAATTGAACTAGCTGATAGAACCAATCGGCTGGTTGGACAGCTCAATATCCAGTAGGAGGCAAATTAAAAGAGTTTCTGGATGAGAACATCTGCTTGTGCTGATTAATGAAGAAATTGGCTCGTTTATGGGTGGTCCACTTCTATTATTGGTTTGAACCTTTGATTCTCACTCAAGATGAAGTGCGAGAGAATGCTGAGGGAACAAAGGAGATGTTGATAAGACCACTATCAAGAACCAGAATGAAGTTCAGAGACTCCAGAGTAATGTTACCAAAGCTCCATGTTTCACTCTTCTCCAAATCACCAGATCTTGCATGGAAGCCAGGTAAGTTAGGAGGATTTTTGATTATGACTGCAGTTACTTTTTAACTTTTCCACAAGAAAGGTAAATACCTGAACCTATAGCAGTCGAAATAAATAACCTGTTGCTGCGTTGTTAGAAGTGCCTTAGTTGCAAAAGCAGGATGTTGAATTTTAAAATATGATTGCATGAGAAATTCTTCCTATATGCTCCTAATGAAACATTTAAGGATTAAAATACTACTTTACGTATATTGGGCTTGAAAGAGTTACATAATGCATCTTAGTGGTATTCTTTTGGTAGCATTAAGGAACGAAGATTATTTGACCTTTTCCCCTTAATTTGAAGRTTTGACGTGCCATAGGCATAGGATGTTTCCTTCTCTAAACTAAATGTGGGTCCATATGAATTTGAAGCTAGAAAGACGTTGATAGSAAGCTCATCCCTCTATTCATTACACTTTAGCTTTGTTTTTAAGCCATGGCATGCATCTATTGTTGACAATGTCTAGGGGGACCTTTCCTGTTGTAAACAGTTGACCTCTTACAATATGGTTGGCCATCTATAGGAGGAGGAACAGTACACAAAAACCCCTTTTCTCCTTGTCTTGCAATCATAACCAGCAGGGCATTGCAGTCAATTTATGGCCACAGAAGGCTGAATGCAATTTCATGCCCCAGAAAAAGACAGAGCGGGCTYGTGCCGTGTGGCATTCTGGMGAGCAAGTGTGAGATATAATGTGATTGCTGATGATCAAAGTTGAACTCAGAGACGGAGAATGAGGCAAAAGTSTTGCGTTGTTCAATTATTAMAATTAACTGGAAGTTTTAGTCAGTAAGTTCAGAAGACAAAGAAAATGACCTGAAAATAAAGTCTTTAAGCGCTTGTCTTCCTCCGGACCACCAATAATTTAGGGCTCCAATATCTGTAATTATTTCTGTGTTTAAAGTGTCAATTAGTTGGAAGAGTAGGAATTACTTGACCCCTTGGGTGGTGAGTTTGTGTTAGGCATGCTTGCATTGATTGCTCAATTTCTTGTACATGACTGAAAATGGGCAATCAGCTTCATTTTTGTAAAATGCCTCTTTTATTCTCTCTTTGATTATTCTGCAATTCCGAGCATGACTGCTGCTTCTGTACAACTGCTCTTGATTTCCTTCTTTTTTTGACTTAGCCCTATCTAAAGAGTCCACTCATATTTTCTTTCTCTTTTCGGGAAATATGAACGTTGGTGTAAGATAGAAACTYACCTGTCCCATGATAAGCTTTATTACCTAAATTGTTTTCTTATGTTATAATGCCTTCTTTCCCKTTTAAAATATTTATTCGCATTGGAGTGTGTATATTGATTAAATAAAAAATAAAACTAAAAAAGAAACCAACCGAAGAAGCCACGCCGAGAATGAAAATACSAGTGTCAATAGGGAGATCAACCAGGCTAACGAAATATCCTAGGATCTTCATATCYAGAATACAGTTTTCCACTTGAAGTTGARGAAGAATATAAAATGATGCACTTTTTCCTCCTTATTAAAACAAAACCCTAATAAACAAATACTCCATTAACCTGTGTAAACATCAAGAACCCTACCTTCATGCAGTGATGTTGATGGCATTTTCTTTTATTCATTTTCAGTGTACTTAAAATAGGAAGAAAATGCCAAATCAACAATTAGGTTAATTAGAATAATTTTCAACTAGAAATAAATAATTAATTAAGTCTGATTTATTYATACYCCCTATATTTAATTTAATTGACGTTGAACCAAAGCAGTAGACCCCATGATTAGGATCAGCACTGCAATTTGCAGCTGAATTTGTTCCCATCAATAACAAAACGCTAATAAATCCTCATAGCAGCCCGCAGTAGAAGGAACTCCACGATCGAGTTCTAGAAGTAATTAATTTATTATTTCCCTTATACTTTAAACAGAACTTCAATCAATCATGAACAAATTTGCTGGTACTATGATGATAAATTTGTCCCAGGAGCTCCTAGAATGATAAATTAATGACTTTTGATTTTTTAAAATATATGCATGTCGTRCTTTRATAGATTAGAGAGGATATATAAGAGAGTGTGATGCTTTAGAATAATAATCCATACAAAAACATATTATCTTCATTTTATTCTATATTTTGAGTCACGTTAAACATGTTAAACATAGTATCTGGTCAGAAAATAAAGGGAAACAGGAAAAAGATGAGGAGGAGAACATTAAAAATAGAATGCAAATATCAATTGTCGGTTAGAAAATGACTTTGATACGAATTAATAGTGACCGAAGGTTCCTCAGCCTCAAAAATTGATCGCCTGCAACTTGGAGCTTATTAGATTTTTTCTCTTGTGAATAAGAGCTAAAAAATATGTACTTCTGAAATATTCTTTGCTTCATCTAATAATTACTTTTTCTCTTTTGTAAGATAAGTTTCTTTTAATTACTTTATTGTCCTTTATTAAGGTGATTTATTGTAATAAAGGATGTGGATTGAACGACAGAAAAAAAAAAAAAAAAAAAGTCTGACTGATAAAATAAGCACAATTCTAAATCAAATTACTCGGTTAATAAGAAGTAATTTTAACTATTTAACTAACTAATTGAGTGGGTTAAGTGTCGAAATAGATATTAGATCATCCTTCAATCTGATTGGAGCTGATACTACAAGAACAATGGAGCATTAAATCATAATTTAAGAAGATTACGTTCCATTTCTTAGTAGAAAATTAGATTAAAAGAAAAAGATCCATGATAGAAAATATTTCTTTGGTTTGGTAGGCCTGTCGGGGAGGCGTAGTAGTGGAATCAGAGCAGAGTTAGYTTGGGATACCTTTCCATAACCTTCAACTTTTTCTTGAATTATAAAATTCAAAAAATTAATATTCGGATAAATTAAATGAAAAGTAAACTACAAAGAAAGAGCATTATCGATAAAGCCATGATGAGATTGAAAAGAAAAGAGAGATTAAAGAGAAAAAAACAAAATCATTAAAGTAATTTGGTCTATAATTTTCATAGATCTATTTGAGGGAAAATTAGTGGACTTTCTAAACACATCCACAGTTTTTTTCTTCACAATATGGAAGCTTCTAGAAGCCATTCGTTTCTATTCATATTATTAAGATCAAATCRATTCATAATAAATGTAAATTGAAGGTAGTTAAAATTTTAAACCATCCAAAATATTATTCATAATTTATATAAAAATTAAGACTTCTTTTGATAAAATTAAAGTCTGAGACTGGAGTCATACTAATGCAATTTAATCTATAATGTTTTAATATATTAAGTCATAATATAATCACCTAAATTTTTCCGAAGGAGTTAAGAAACATTTGATGTATTACGACATAAAAAAACTAAATTATCAAATGATTTTAATTTAAAATAGGTTCTTTATTCCTTTAATTTTAAGTGTTGAATTAGGTTACTAAATAGAGTCTAAAACTGTAAAAAAAAAAAAAAAAAAAACAGGTTTAATGATAAAATCTTCAAAAGAACATTGTAAAGTTTGTTTGCACATAGAATATATAAGGAACATAACCTCATGCTGATGTTACCTAATGTCAATTGTCAACTAGGAAATAGAGTTACYAATATTTGGCATTGTCACCAAAATCATGGTGATGTAATGTGAAGATATTGTTTTCATCCTCATCAACAACTATCACTTTTACCTTTCTTTTTTTCTTTTTTCCTTTTAAATATGTTAAATAACTATATGTATTATTATTTTTGATAAGTAGAAATCAAATGTAATATTTTATTTTGATTTAACAGTTCAATCTAAAATAAATAGAAAGACGACTCTTTCTGTTGAACTTTTTTTTCGTGTTACTTTTTATTTGACTTGTTAATGTTACAAATAATTATTAATACTCTGTCCCAATGGTTTCTAAGGGGGTCTGCTGTTTTACCAATAAGAATGCAGGATTTACCCAGACATCTTTTTGGCTCAAAGAACGTTCGTTGCCTATCATTGCAAGTAGGTCCTTTCATTTTCTTTTTCTCCTAATTAACATCCAACAATTCCATCTCACATCTATTCATGAATTCACTTGATAATTCAATTAATTAAAATATAATACTTAACTTAAGATTTTTTATTTGAGGTTAATGAATTGAAAGTGCTTATTTCTGATCGGAAGCCTTATAATAAGGAAAAAAAAATTAGATTTATTGCATAAACATTCAAATCTCAAATAATTAAGTAATTTTAATATTGATAATATTGTTCATAATATGGAAAATGACACTTGTCAAGACAAAGTTACCGTTATTTGGGGGAAAAAAAAAAAAAAAGACAGTGAATTTGAACGATGATGCGTGCGAGTAATCTTGGCATACCAAAAATCTGTAAGATGATCTGGAAAGGCAATTAGGGAGTAGACTGAGCCTTGTTAATTCACTGGCTCCACCAGGGTCGGGAAGGGCTTGATGACTTGGCTTCGCCACTTGCTTATTTGTCAGCTTGGGAGAGGTTGGCAAGAATGATTATCAGCACCTACACGTGGCACTTTATTTGCGCTTTCATCATGTATTTAAAAAAGAGAAAATAATACTAATCATCAAGCAGAAACTATACGTACAAACCCACACGTGCTTATGTGGATTTTCTCAGAAATTATTGGGAGAAGGGGAACGAGGAATCCAGGGAATTAATCATTTGAGGCTCCTAGTATTTCGTTAAGATTATTTTTTAAGATGAGTAGCTCCAACTCTTTTATTTAAATTTTTTTAATATATTAAAAAGTAAGATACAGATCGAACTAAAAAATTTTACTTGAATTTTATAAGAACTGTTACTTCTTCATTGATTAAAAATTGCTATTTTCTAAAATAAAATAAAAAACTCTTATYAGTGCAATAAAGAGATTGAGATTCTATTATCTAATTAATCTTCTTGCAAACTCAGAGAGTTGATTCTGTTTTTTCTTTTAATATTTTACCAAACATATCGTATGATTCTCTGGAAAAGGAAAAGAAAACGTAAGAATAGAATATTCACTTTAATTTGGCGAAATTACTTTTACTTTGCGTTCACGAATAATCAACACTAACATCGATGAACATTTATAATTTAAATATTTTTTTATTTTGCTTTCCAATTCGTCATTATTTACACTAACAAGTAATATGCTTTTGTTGATACCATTTCCTTAAAAGTAGAAAGGAAACTAACACGCAAGGATGATTTTGCTTGTCAATTCTTTGATTTAAAATAATTACTCTTTAATCCTTAATAATTATTCTAAAATAACACGAAATGATGATTTTTTAATATAATTACTCTAAATCATATCTCCAAGCAAATAGTTCCAGACTTGACATTTGTTTACCAATTTCATGCCTTCTTCAACACAATTACTCTAATACTCCACCCATATCCTCAACTAGGGATTTTTTAATAGAAATTTCTTATACATATTTAATTAAAGTAAAATTAACTCATTCAATACATTTTTCCATATTAAAGGTGAAGAACCTCTAATTATGTATACTTAATTCTAACACAAAAGGATTAATATATCAAATTATGTATATTAAAAAATATATTAGAAGATTTGCAGCCATTAACATCAAGACGTAACATGTGATAACTTAATTGATAAAAAGATTTCTAAAAAAAAATTATGACATCAATTTCGCATTATTAATTTTTAATATTTTTTTCAAAAAACAATAAAATCTTAATAAGACGAAATCTTAAAGTAATTTCTGTTCAACTAATTCAGATTGGGACCAATGAAACTTGAGCTTAAAAAAGCACAGTCAAAATGCAAATCACATCGTTGAAGAAAGAGATTAGCAGTTCAGAGTCTAACCAAACTATGGCTCCCCTAAGCTAACAATTGTCTTTTCCTTTCTTTGCCTTCATGTTGAAGTCGTAAGCTTCTTTTAACGTCTTTGGACATCCGAATATCTTTAGTCATTAAGACGGCAGGCCGCATTCCATTATAAAGACCTTCTAGTAATCTCCAAAAAGGAATTTCCAAATTTATGAGAGAAAAATATATTTTTATTTAAAAAATTTCCACCACATCTCTGTGCTTCGAAGCCTTTTGCTTTCTCTGCCATTAAAGCGCGTGAAATCGATATCCATTAAGCAAATGGAACTTTTGGCCCTTCATTGCTTTTGGGGGATATCGAGGCAGAAAGTCTTTCTTTTAAAAAATAAAAAATTATTCAATATTGAAAGATACTAATTTAAACTCGATTTAAAATGATTTGAATGTAAAATATTTTAATTTAAATAATTATGATTGCATTATATTGTGAAACTGATATGACATACAATATAAATTTTTTTGTTAAGTATATAAGTTTTGGACGAATGGGATTCGGTGGGATGCGATTTGCTCTGGTCGTATGCTCTAGATCTCATAACAGGGTTTGTTCAGAGCTGATCATAACTCTTTTAAGCTCTGGAAGTATTTCTGCATAGGTGGGCAAGGGAGGTCTCAGCATTATGGTTAAATGCCTCATACCTTCAAGCGATCTAAACACCTTATTTGCCCAATGGCATTTAATTAGTCGCAATTGCCTGAAACTTTCCCTTTAGGACTCTAATATCATGAAGAAAATAAGAATCTGACAGTGAAAGAGGGAATGTTCTTGGTATATTTTCTAACTTGATGAAAGTTAGGAAGAACACATAATAAACGGGAAATTATTTTTTAATTAGAATTCCTAGTGATTCGGATTGAGATTGAAATTTAAATATGATTTCGCATAATTGGAGATTAGAACTATCGATATTTGATTGATTTGGAAGAMAATTGAAACTTGAACATGATTATGGACAGTGTAAAATCAGGGACGGTTGTAATTATGGTGAACCGGAGAATTGTATTGAGCTTTTACATGATTGACGGAGTTGTCAAGACGGAAGAGCTTAAGCTGCCTTAATTGAGAGGTTCAAAAGCTTCTTGTCATGAGTTTCTAACCACTCGCTATGAAGGAGAGTGTGATAGTTTTGTGAACACTCTGTAGCGTTTTTTTGTGGCCTCCTCTTGATTGTTAGGACCTATATATATGCCACTACCATCATTTCTTTCTTCCAATCAAGCCTAACAACTCTCTCCTYCTCTTGCTTCTATCTCCCTCACTTCCTCTCCCTCTCCCTCTCGAGTGGGTCACCTAGAGTAACTCAGAGCTTACTCTACAATGGAGATCGAACCAAGCCCACCAGTAATAGCCAAGAAACTGTGGAACATTGTGAGAATAGTGTTCTACATGTTGAAGAAAGGCATAACAAAGAGCAAGCTAATGCTTGATCTTCACATGATGCTGAAGCGAGGAAAAATTGCAGGCAAAGCCATAGGCCAAGTCATGCTCCACCTACACCAGGACTATTCCTCTATGGCCTGCCGCTCTACCGACGTTCGCATGTCCATCGTGCACCGCCGAGAATACGAGTTCAGCTGCAGTAACAGTCCTGCGTATCCATCCTACTTCTCAAAACGTAAAAATCACAACCACGGCCATTATAGCTACCAGTACCGAGCAGAAGAGATGAATGTTGTTCACAAAGTGTTTGATATGTTGAATAGTTATGAAAATATGGTTGAAGCTTCACCTATGGTGGCATTACCGGGCTTTGGACATAGTCCAATGGCAAGGCAGCTCAGAGTGACGGACTCTCCCTTCCCGTTAAAGGAATCTGAGGAAAATCCTCAAGTGGACAAAGATGCTGAAGAGTTCATCAAGAAGTTCTATAAACAACTGAAGCAGCAAGGAAGAGTTGCTGCCCTGGAATCACCATCACCACATCACAAAAGGGCTCGATGAATTATGACCAAATCTATCTAAGGCCACTGTTAAACTATCATGATTGAGAAATCCAAATTCTGCAACATTTGCTATATCCGCACACAGGCCCTGCCAGTACACAGTGAAGTAGAAGCCGTAAATCAGTAAACCTTCAATGTCCAAGACATGCACATGAAGGCTAACCTCGGTTCTCAAGTTGGTACTTTTGAAGTTGGTCTGGTTTTTGCCGTGGTTGAACTGAAGAGGGTTTCTGCRATTAGTGGCGGCCAAGAGCTCCAACAACCAAAGGCAAACACTTTCGACCAATAATTCTGACCTTCTTTCTGGTCCCGGTTTTCCTTGTACTTTTTTGTTTTCTATATGTAATTTTACAGTGGGAAAAAAAATAATTTTCTCGAATTTCAATTTTCTACTTTGTTAAAGTTTGTAACTTCCAAGATTGTTGCACGTAGGGAACACTTACAGAAGAAAATGAAAAAGAGGTTTGTGCTTGTCCACTAATGTAGTTTTGGAATTTCTTGCCTCCCAAAGCTATTGGGGTACGAGTTTTGCAACTTTTGTCTTCGCCGGGTCTTCTCAACAAACTTTGTTTTTCTTGCAATTTCAGTTTATTGAAGTAGTTGAAGCGTCACATTTCATGTACAATGGTGAAATTACGTAACAATTTCACACATGAAGGGATTAGTTTCGTCATACTTCCTATTTGAGAGGCGAAAATTTAATTATTAAACCACGATTTTAATTTTTTTAATATATTCTTTATTATACATTTTATATTACGTTACTTAAGAGAATGATATGTATATATCTTAATTTGTAATATAAAAGAGAAAATACGTTAAAAAATATATATGCACAACGTGCTCTAATTAATATTTAGAAGTTGTGATAAGAGAGTATATTCAAATATTTCTAACCTCGATGCTCTTAAAGTAGCACTATTAGACTCTTTTAAGTGTGATACAATATTATATTATTAAATACCACTGCTTAAGCTATYTAAGTCCAACCAGGCCAAATCATGGGGTGTCAAAAATGGATGACAAAAACTAATTGACTGGATTGAAATAATGTCGAAATTCGAAACAAACAACATGACACGACTGCATTATTTTTTTTTTTATAAAGATTGCATTTCTTTTTAATAAAATGAAATATGGTAAGTAAGCTACCCTCGTTAGTGCTATGAGAAGATATATACAAAATCTTGTTTTGACGAGGCTTAGGTTAACGGTCATCTCTTATTCAGTTGTCAGTGGCTGTATTTTTGGCAACTCCAGGTTGTCTGCGGGTTAAAGGATAAGATTCCCTCTGTTTTAGTATTCTCAGATATTGAATGGCCACTTCATTCCATGGTGCTCTTCTCATCCTTATAAAAGTTCAATTCCCCAAGGAGAGCATGTGGCTAAATACAAAAACGCCCCAGCTAAATTTTTTGGGTCTTCCTTTTAACAACCCCTTAATCTGATTGAAGCCTCAAATTATTCATTTCTGCATGGCATGGGTATGTTTTTCCTAAGGTTTCTTGATCAAGTGACCAAGTAATAATGGTTTAACAATTTCGTCCAGTCATGATTTTGTAATTATATGTATATAAATTTGATGTGTAATTTATACAGAGATTGAACTATAATTCTCTTGAAAGAACGGATAACGTATATATTCAACTATTAAATACTTATCTTAATAATAGTTTGATATTTAATTCATCTATTTATTATTTCTTTTACGAGGATTTTTGAAGAAAAGGGAGGAAATTTCATATCATTGTAAGGTAATTTTACCGGGGGTGTGAACATCTTACCCTTGTGGATCTTCTCAACTTTATTATTATTGAAAATGACCTTAATTTGAATTGCTTTGCGACCCAATCATATAATTAAGCCAAATTAAGGGCGATAATATTTTGAGTTTATGCACATTAAGTACACCATTTCGTAAATGAACCATCATCGACTTTACAACTTGCTTGGCACAAGGATGTCCAATTTACTATGTAGACTCAAAAGTATGGAAGAAAAATGTCGTCAAACTGTTAAAATCCACTGATTTTGTGCTATTATTTGATACTAAGTTTTTTAATATAGTGACAAATAAATGATATAAAAAGGGTTGATGAGGAGTTTTTTATTGTTTCAAAAAGTGTTAAGTAAGTTATGATTGAGGATCAACCAATAAGTCCATAATACAAGATACATACATAGAGGGTGGGAGAGATGGCGGCTTTTATGGTTTGGTTTATTAGCTTTTAATGATATATCTTATGTGTAATTGAAAAGATCATATGCTTTTGATATACTTATGCAGTTYCTTGCCCTAATTGATAGTGAAGTGAAGAGTAACAAAGGTTTAAGKACTGTGGACGGAGAAGTGAAACTCGAAATTTAGTCCGTCCGCCAATAAATAGGAAGTTGAAAGGTTGTGGTTGTAGGCGCTATGATTAAAGCAGTCTCTCTCAAGCATTTATATTTGGTCTCTTCCTTCTTTATCTCCCTCTCCCCCTGATCTCTCTCTCTCTCTCTCTCTCTCTCTCTCTCATTGATAGATTCATATGAATGTTGGATCCTTATCCAGTACACAATGCTAATTCGTATCTCAAAGCTTCACCAATTGATATTTTGTGGCATAAAAGCTTTCCCTCGTTTGAATAGTCAGCAGAAYGAGAAGCGTGTAGTTTTGGCAAATTGTTTAGCCATTGATGAATGCATCGCCCACAATTTTGATCATTGCAATCAGAGTCCTGGATATTTATACTATTGATTACCCTTTCTATTTATATACATTTCTACATCAGAATTAACCTGTTTGACGCATGTCACTGCATGACAGATGAATTATGATRACCTTTCTTATTCTAGAGCTGAGAAGGATGAAATGCAATAAAGAGAGTGTTCTACAGTGAAAAGGAAAGTATTTTAGTGAGTGATAATCCAAAGTTGATAATCCAAAGTTTAAAGGCATGCCTCAATCATTGGTGAGTTGAAGCTTTTTTTTCTTCCTTTTGACAATGCATGAGTTCAAGCTTTAGGATCAAACTTGAGTCTTGGCCAATTACGAATTTTGATCGATAAACTATTATCTCATAAAATCTTATTTCACATATGAATATGCTATTCTCATCCAAATACAAGCRAGAAGAGACTGCCTCTTTTTTGGGGGGTGGGGTTGCAGTGTATAATGATATCAACATGCAAAACCCCACATGAGTTTAGATCTAATTGATTGTTAAAGTAGGATGTGCATATATCGCATGCTTTTCTTGACACTTTAAAGTGCATGGTTGCTTCTTTACAGGGGCAATCATCTTTATACAGGAGAATGCAAACCAGGCATGGCCCCATACATTCGGCTATGGCTCTTCAGTATTGATTAGGGTTAGTAGAAACCACCTGACAACAGTGAGTGGCTGCGGACGGGATCCCTACTTATGGCGCAGGAGGATGCAGATTCCATCCACATTAATTGATGATAAGTTATACTCTACCACATATGGTCTATGCTTTTTTTCTTTTTCTTGGGTAATCTCAGCAGAAAACCTTTGCAATTCCCTAAAAGAATAATTACTACGTTCAGAAATAATTATCGTTTTAGAAAACAGAAGATTTGTTTTAGATTATTTGTCGTTTTGAAATATTAAGAAGGTCTTATTTATTTACTTTACCCTGATTTCTTAATTTGATTTCCTAATCCCTATTAAATTATTTTCCTTTGAATAAARAGTCATTTTTTATTTCTACTAATCTTTTATAAGAGACAAACGGGATATGTGGGAGAAAGGGAGAATTGAAATGTTACTAACTAAGGAAGTTTTGGTTTGTAGAGCAGTTAACTTGTCTGCTTGAGTCTAAAATAGTATTACTACACTGAAATCACAACATCGATGCGCTGTTTGGTTCAAGGATTTTAGAAAGGAAAAGGAAACCAAATGTTGTTATGTTAAATATGGAAAATACTAAGGGAAGGATAATGATTTTCAAGAAAGCAAACTTTATTGTTTGGTTTCTTCATTTGGGGATGGAAATGTAAAATGATAAGAAACAAATTAGAAGTGTTTTCTTCCATTATTTATAAAAAAAAAAAAATACAACTCAAACTTAATTTTTACCAAATAGAATTAAGTAAGCTATTTTCTTTAAGGCTTTTCTTCTACTTATAGATAACCTTTATTGGCTCAAACTCAATCACGTTTGGCTTAGCTTTAACTCGGATGGTTATAAATTCGACAATAATAATAAATATTTAATATAATATTAATCATATAGATGTATAAATTTATAAATATTAACATCTTTAAATGATAAAAGGAGTAGCTTTAGCCATCATGTTTTGTAGGAATTAACTTCATGAATTTTAAGTGGTATAATGAAATTACTTAAAAAAGAGAAAGAGAGAAATTATGTTTTTTGTTTTGTTATTCGAACTGATCTTAGGCATGGCGAAACCCGACCTATAAAGCACATGGGATACTCCTACTTATAATGTGGAATTATGCTTGTCATGAGTTGAGTCAGTCCAAGCTCTATCTAAATATTTTGGATCGATCTTTAATAAAGATYGATGAAGCTAAGTTTGTACCTAAAGTTGAGCTCAAATTCAAAACATGTTGAATTTGGTTTTCGTGATCTTGGCCCACATAATATATATTTAGTATAGTAATATATAAAGAATATATAAATATATACTACTAAATATTATTAACTTTCCTAAAAAATAAGAACAATATCTTCATTTACCATTTTATGTTGCTATGAGTATTAGTGGTGAGTGTTTTTAGTGGAATTCTAGAAAAGGAAACCTAATAAGATAAATCATAATTTATATCCGACCAAAGCTTGCAATTTAATTTGAATCAAAATAATTGTTAATATTCTATATTATATTTTTATAAATATTGTATTTTTAATATTATAACGTGTCAAATAAGGCCACATATCTATAATGAAACAGATTAGAAGATTAATTGGAAGATGAAAATGACTTAATAATTATATTTATCTTTTAAAGAAAATTAAAGGCGAAACATAAGATTAAGAAATATTATTTGGAAAATAAAATTTAGCCTACCAAAAAGAAAACAAAAAATCAAACTATTGATTATTCAATTTAAAATTATAGTGGCTTGATCGTAATGATCAGAGTCTCTTGTAGCTCTAATGCTTTTCCTTTTCTTCTTCCTTTTTTCCTACAAATGTGCGAAGAAAATCGATTCAATTTRCTCATTTTCTATTTAAATTTTCCTKACTTTCCCACTTTTCTTTTCCATTTGTTTTTTCTTTTGAAAGCATACAAATGAAAACAATTTCTAAAAAATTCATTTTCCTTTGCCTCATTGAAATCCTTGAACCAAACAAGGCCTAATTAATTTTTCAAAATTGTCAAGCTAAAACCATTTGAAATACAAAATAGTCTTTGATTCTTCCTAGTAGCATTTATTATAATAGAAAAATGCATTATAGAATTTTTCAACATATCAGAGCAGTCTTTTTGATATTCTTCCGTTTGCTTTAATGATAATAGACATTGAGTACTCCAATCCTGAGATGTGTGAAATCAAAAATGGTAATATTGGATATTTGTGTTTATTTTATTTTGTTCATTTTGCTGTAYTGGATATCTTTTTCTGTTGACATTATTTTGCTTATCTTGTTGTACTGGATATCTATTCCYTATTACAACTARTGGATATGGATATTTTGGATAATGATCAAATGATTATATTATTGAAGGTGGACTTATTGGTACTTGATAGTTTGTTTATCATAACCAATTGATGTTCATATTAGTTACTGGATGTCTTTTATATGAATGGTGTAAAATCTTTGAAGTTAAATAAGTGTTTACATAATGCGCTTGGGCGTTCATATAAAAATCAAAAAAGGGGAGATTGCAAGGTTTTTTCAAAAAATGGGTGTCCTTTGAGAAAGGACTCCCAAAATGAACCTCATTGTAGCAAGGGTGGCATTACTGGACCCAGTGCATTCCCTAATGCATTGGAATATATCAGTCGCATTTTTTGAATGCATCAGGTCCTTCGTTCAGCCCAACGCTTTAACTGAATGCGTTGAAATTTATGCCACGCATTTAGTAAATGCATTGGATTTTTTAACAGAACTACGRCTAGTTATCAAAGAGATGTAGTAGAAGTCAACATTTGAACTATCTAATAAGATCTCCTACTATAGCTCAGAGTACGTCGATGAGTGGTCATCGGAAACGATGTCATTTGAAAAGTTCTCCAAACATGTAAGATCGACAACTGGAACAAGTTCTCCTTCCTGCTCTACACCTGATTGTCCTCCTTCATCAACTCTGGTCTCACTTTTTTGTATTTTTTCTGCTATTGATGCCTTCTAAAAATTCGACAAATCAAAGTTACGAGCAACAGCATCGTTTGAGTTGAACTCCACTAAATAAACTCGATTTGCTTTCTCTGCTTTAGTTTTTGAATTTCCATGGGAAACTTCAATAGTCAGATTGATTCACAGTTTCTGAAGCCTCAGTTCCTTCAAAATTAACTTTATAATGGTCAAAATTCAACAAACTCTCAGATTTCTTCATTTTTTCATCAACAAGTTTGCTAGCAAATCTCTTCATGCAAGCTTCCTTGTCACTTTCTGCTCCTATCCTCAACTCCGAGTCTCTATCAACTGAAATTATTCTAGAACAGGACTCAACACATGATGCTCAAATATCTCCACTTCTGCATTTTTGGCCATTCAGTTTTTCTATTATCACAATAATTTCCTAACGCATTAAGCAAATGCGTTGGATCCCTTGCTGCCAATGTTTCTACAATGAGGTCCATTATGGGCGTCCTTTCTAAAAGGACACCCTTTTTTGGAAAAATTCGAGATTATAAGTACATTATTTTTTTATTATCATATGAATATTTAAATTATATATTAATTCAAGCATTATCTTTTTAGATAAATATTTTCCACATCTTTTAAAGATTTGATCTCGTTTCTTATTGCATGCAAGATCTAAGTACATTGATTTTTTATTATCATATGAACATTTGAATTATGAATTAATTCAAGCATTACTTTTTTAGGTAAAAATTTTCACATCTTTTAAAGATTTGATCTTGTTTCTTATTGCTTGCAATATCTAAGATCTTCCAAAATATTTTAAAGATCTAAATATAGTCTTTATCTCGTATCTTATTGATTTTCAAATCATTCAAAGATTTGACTAGAGATTTATCAGTATTTTATTTCTTCTATATAAGTAGACTAATTAGTCTGGAACGGTTAACAAATACAGAGAATAATATTCATGCGAGGTTAGACTGAGATACTATGTATTTGTTCATGAGCATATAACTAAAAATGTTTATCGAAAGTGTTTATATTGGAATTTATTCATTCTGTTGATACAACCTATTATTAAAAGTTTCTTTATATCCCGAGAAGATTGAGGAAGTTTGCTGAAAGAATTTCTAGCGACAAGAACAAGACTTTGTTCAATCTTCAATGTCAAGCAAGACAATCTCAGATGAATCTATCAAACAGCTACAAGATTTATACAATAGAGGGAAGTCTTTTATTATGTTTAAAAGCTTTACATTGTTGAATGATTCTAACTGATAAAGACCTGAACTCATTGATTTAAGTGAATGTGTTTGACACTTGGACGTGGTCCCATGAATACTAGGGCATTTATGCACGAACATGTTACAATCCTGTGTTTCACCTATTCTTTAGTTTGTGTTTGATTTATTTTATATCCAATCTTGGATTATAAAAGTAATCCACCAAAAAGAAATAGTAAATCAACTTAAAAGGTTTCATTTTATGTTCTTGTTAATGGCGAGCCTGTAGGATTTTTAAAAAACAGTAGAGGGATTTGCCAAGGGGACCCTCTCTCTCCATTCCTTTTTTTTTCTTTGCATGGAAGGTTTTTCTACAATTCTGAATAGGGCAGTTCGGGTCAACGCATTGAGAGGTATACATATGGGATGCGAGGCTCCAGAAGTCTCTCACATTTTCTTTGCAGACGATAGCTTGTTGCTTATGTAGACATCTTTAGTTAATGCTCAAACCATCAAAGGGCTTCTAGAAGTGTTTGAAAAAGTATTAGGTCAACCTACCAATCTACAAAAATCTTCAATGTATTTTGATACGAGGGTAGAGGAGCCTTTGAATTAGACATATGTGGAACTTGGGAATTTCTGGCATTGAGGGTGAAGGGAAATACTTGGGGTTGCCTTCTATGATTGGTCAGTTGAAAAGTAAGGTTTTTTATTATGTTCGGGGTAGAGTTTGGAAAAAGAGTACGATGATGAAAGGAAAAGTTCCTTTCGCAAGCTAGAAGGGAGATGATGAGTCTTGCAAGCTATTCCCACCTATGCTATGTCTCTTTTTTTTTTTTTTATTACCTTTGAAGTTATGTAATGAGATGACTATGCTTATATGTAACTTTTGGTGGGGAATGGAGGAGGGAGGAAAGAGGGGTATATGCTGGAAGAGGTGGGAGCTTTTATGCTGCCCTAAGATTTGAGGGACGAATGGGGTTTAAAGATATTAAGGTTTTAATTTTGCTATATTAGCTAAACGAGGTCGGCGCCTCATTGAAAACCATAATACACTAGTCGGGCAAGTTTTACGTGCCAGTATTTTTATAAGTTCAATTTCATGGGTGTTAATGTGGGGCATTGTGCTTCCTTTGTATAGAGGAGTATAGTGGAAGGGCGGGGTTTATTGGAGTTGGGATTTAGGTGGCATGTGATTAATGGTGAGAAAATTCAAATTTGGCATTATCCATGGCTTACTACTCCATATGAGTTTCGGATTGTTTCTCCAAATATGTTTTACCAAGTGACTTGAGAGTTAAGGAATTTATTAGTAATGACCATGTTCATTGGAATATTGAGTTGCTGAAGGGAATATTCTTTCCTGGAAATGTGGAGGAAGTGATGAAATTTCCTTTGCTGCTGGAGCCTTGTGAGGATAGTGTATTTGGCACTATGAGAGGCATGGCAATTTTCTATTAAATCAACCTACGAAGTTGGTATGCTTTTCATGGTTAGGGGTACCACTGTTGACAATCACCAGGAGTCTTTTGCAGGTTTCTCAAATTTAGTTTGGAAGCAGATTTGGAGGTTACAGGTTCTGCCAAAGGTCTGCACATTTGCATGGAGGATGGGGTAGCAAATACTACCGACTAGGGATAAGTTAATGCGATGATTTTCTATTGATGCCCATTTTGTGGTTGGACTGCTGAAACAGTGGGGCATTTATTTTTTGAGAGTCATTTTGCCAAGAAAGTATGGAAGGTTGCTAATATCCGGGTGGAGTGGGCTTTGCCTGAGACGGAGAATGTGGCAGAGGTGATCACAATACTAATCATAGAAGGACAGATTGTGATGAAAGATGAGGCTGAGATGGTAGTGATGGTACTGTGCGGGATATGGAAAGCTAGGAACAAAGTGATTTTTGAGAATATATGGCTATTGTGGAGGAGATTGTCACGGGGTGAAAAACTGGTTGGAGTTCCAAGGGGTGATTGACGTAGAGGGGATGGTGCACTTGGAAAGCAATAGGGCACCTCCTAGATGGACACCTCCGACTGTAGGGGAATATAAAATTAACGTCAATGCCTCATGGAAGAAGGAGGAATAGGCAGGCTTGGCGGTTATAGCACAGGATGAGGCATGTTTTATTGCGAGGACCTCTGCTGGTCTGTGTGGAGGGGTGACTAGAGCTGAGCATGGAGAACTAATGGATATCTTGTATGGCATGTTTTTGGCCACACTACTCCAACTACTATCCTATACTATTGAATCTGATTGTAATTTGGCAGTGCAAAAGATCGTCGATACAAGAGTTGATATTTCTCCTCTTAGCCACTTAACTCACTATATTAGACAGAAAGTTCTTAGCTCAGGGTATAAGGGTTTCTTGTTTTCTCCCAAGATTGATAATCATCTGACACTCTTTGGCCAAGTTAGGCCGTTGTATGGAGTTTTGTTTTACTTAGGTTGCAGATGCACCCTCAAATGTTCCTCTTTTGGCAGAGGTTGATCTGCATTAATAATATTTTTCTCTTCTCAAAGAAGACCTACGCATTAGCAAAATTCAGTTTGCACTGAGTTTTAATGGATCATAATTTTTAAACAATTATATTATTTGAATTATAAATAACACATTAAAGTATAACATTTTTAAAATTTATGGTCCAGAAAAACTATATTCATGACAAGAAAGTTCCTATGCACTAAGTTTATTTTTCTTTTTTATGTGGGAAGAAGGGGGAGAGAGAGTATTAATGTAGGAGTAATAGCAAAGAGAAGGACGAGAGTACTAATAGAGCTACTTAATTTTGAGTAATCAAACAAATGATAATTTTGTGTCATCACTGTACCTTTTCTAGGTTCTACAAAAAGTGAGTATGATATTATCTACATTTTAATAATAAATCTTCAAAACTCGCTTAAATAGAGTATAAGCTAATTGTATGACCGTGTGGATCTACCCCATCATCTCCTCTCAGCTGACCGTGTGAACTAAAGAAGAATTTGTGATCATAAGGCTCCCACCATATACCCTCCTATATATCTACGAGAGGCCTTCCATGAACGTCTTAAAACCAGCCGGCTTTTGCACCAGCATAGCTTTTATGCCTCAACCTTTGACCAGGTCTGTCGTAAACTGATGGAATCCTACTCCATGTCCTCAGAGACTGCTCTTGGACCCAATATCTTTGGCTGTCCTTGATCCCTCGCCACCGTACTATGACCTTCTTCTGCTTCAAGAATGTCCAATTAATCTTGGATAGACTGAAACTTGACATGCTTGCCTAGTGAACATGTGGTCACTAGACTTTGGCTGGATATATTTCGAACTGCTTCTTATTATTTGGAGGTGGAGAAACCTCTATTTGTTTGAACCTAAATTATTTCCCTCYATTTGTATGTTAAACGCACTCATATATTGTGTACTGTAGATGATGTCCATTCAACAAACAACATAACTATTCCTGTTTAATCTTTTTATTGTATTCTTGTTGTTGTGAGATTTTGATAAACACTTCCACTCTCCAACAAGAAAAGAAAATGTATGACCATACTTAATACTTAAAACACCGACTTATTACAGAGAGTCAAAATGCATTCTTGAACTAATAGATCGTGAGTAAAAGTTCAATACARTGGGAATAACTAAAGATCATATTCAACTATAGTTGGACTTCAGTCTTCAAAACTGGTGCTATAGCTCCGTCACTCAGGTGGGTCCTAAAAAAGGTGACAACTTGCGTGACTTAGACTCAAGTAAGTTTCATTTATACACAAATATTTTGAAAAAGAAATTTTATTGAGAAACTATTTTCTTTCCAAAAATTATGTAGCATAAGACAATGTTTTATGATTTACTTTTAATCAATACAATTATCAATATGTCAATTCATATGTCAATGGCTTCCAGCAATATCAAAACTTAATATTACCAATCTTATCTCCTCTTGTACATTGACGACTTTCAATCGCTGACTACAAACCAATATAGRTAATCTTTCTAGCATGRGTATTACGTTGAAGCAACTTTAACCCTAAGTTGAACTCCTAATTAGGGTTTCCATCCAATCTTTCTATGATAATAAAAGAATATCCGTGGGATCTTATGACACCTTAGTCAGCCYGATATATTCCTGACTAAGGTGTCATAATATCCGTGGGATGAATAACAATAATCCAAGACCTATGATCATACTAGGTAGGTCAAGAGTCTTTTTTATTGTTGATTAATAAAAGAAATACTTTCCCCAAATCTATTTATAGGACAAGATTGAATACTCATTTTAATTTAATCAATAGTTGCCCAAATTAGGTAACAGTAAATCTTTTACTACAATCACTGGAAAGTGCCACATTTGTACAATATAAAGATATTTTAATATAAATCCATTTGAACAATGTCAAACATTTGTGAGGAAYAAATTTCTCAATCAATCATGTATGAAAAAACAAATTTCTCAATTAATCATTTGTTATAAAATAACCTTCTCAATGAATCATTTAAAAATAGTAACTTTCAACAAATATCCTTTTTTTTTTTTTTTGAGGAATTAACAAATATCCTTTTGAACACAACAACTTTCAACAAATAATAATTTTATATTCAAAGAAATAAGGCTCTATTTGATAAAATTAAAAATTGAAGACTGAAGTTTGAAAAATAACTAATTATTAAAATTGATAATTTAATATGCAATGTCTTAATATATTAAATCAGAATAGCATCACTTAAAATTTATGCAAGGATATTAAAAATCACTTACCATAGGAATTGTTATTCTAAGCTTAAAATTGATCGCTTTTGGCTTTTGGCTTTATAATTTATAAAATAAAAAGCTAAAAGCAATCAATTTTAAGCTTAGGAGAAGAATTTCATAGTAAGACATTACAAATTTATATTATCAAATGATTTTACATTAATAAACTCTTAATTAATTTAGTTTTAAGTATTGAATTGAATTATCAAACATTACCTCAAATTTCAAATAATCATTCTTGAATAAAACATTCACCCTATCAAGTTTGATGTTGGAAAGATTAGGAAATACATGTCAAGCCAATTTTAGTAGAGTTTAGTTCCTTTTGTCTATCAAGGAACCTCAATAGAATAGAGATTGTTCCTACTTTTCAATTAATTTATCAATCTTATGAATTTATTAATTATTTTTTTATAATATCATCCTCATACTTGTCATTCCTCATTGTCGCTGACGTATCGTAGTATTGAGGTCCGGACTTTATGATTTGAAAATTTTTTAATAACATTTTTTATTAACCAYTTAAAAAGTTAGACGACTCGGAACAGATTTGGAAATARATCATTTACGAAAAYATATAAATTATATRTAAAATATATACAAGTAATGGGCCTATACAGCCCAASAAGCACTAGCCCGTGGATCTCTGTCCCATCTCATATTTAACAACGATACCCTCCCAAACGCCTTGGTCTTCCTCTGCTGTGTCTTCCAACTTGCAACTCACTCAGCCCCTAACTAACGAACCAACAGACAATTACTTCCGATCCAATTTTTGCTCAGTGTCATTTTCACATTTCTAAAAGTCATTCCAATTTATGCTGTTTGCTTCATCCCTGCAAAACCTTTGATCTCACTTTGAAGAGAAATAAGTTTGA
Organism: Rhazya stricta; assembly: GCA_001752375.1. Lineage (NCBI taxonomy): Eukaryota > Viridiplantae > Streptophyta > Magnoliopsida > Gentianales > Apocynaceae > Rhazya > Rhazya stricta. Next base: position 1,855,877 of record MEJB01000010.1, on the reverse strand, counting down.
GCAGTGGTTTTTTGCTTTATACTGAATTGACCTTCGAATTAACATTTTCATTTTTCATGATCAAGCCCTAGAGCATTTCAATTGTTCTTCCAATGGCTCATTGGCTCAAAGCTGCTGAAGGTACGATGTATATGTATATAGATTTCGTAGATATGTTCTAAACTAAATTGTATTTGTCCGCGGTGCATGCTTGATTGTTGACAACTTATAGGATTTGAGCGACATTGGCACCTATTTGGCCTTACTTAAGGTGCATTTGCTGAAATTAAGGTTTATTCTGTTAATTTTATTCAGTCCATGTTATGTAAGGAGTTGTGAATTTATTGCATCTTTTTCTTTGTGTCGGTAGAGGTCTTGGATGTGGATTGAAATGCTATGCTTATAGAAATGGGATCGTTGTGTTTGGTTTACAATCAATTTCTCTAATTTTTTGATTTCTCAGAAGTGACCACTTATTCAATGGAAATGTCCACTATTAGAAGCTTCTCTGTTATTGTTATTATTGAGATAAGCAGAAGCAATATTCAATTAATGGAGTTTTAGTGTATTAAACGTTAAAAAAGAAAAAAAGAAGAAAGAAGATTGGAGAGATTGTAAAGGTTGATAGCAAAGATTCCAAGAAACTACAAGCTTTGCGTAATTACAATCGATCATGATCTGTGATGGAAGGAGCTGGCGTGACTTGTGAAGCTGATGTTGGGTGCATTATGTTATGAAGTGTGCCTGGAATATTACTGATGGCCATATTCCGGTCAGATCATAGGAAATGTCCATGACACTTGTGATAGACCCATAAGCTTTATCAGGCACGATATTGGGGATGACATGTTATAGTTGAAGTGATGGAAATGCAAAATTAGGCTGTTGTCCTTTTCTGCCTGATCTCATAAGAAAAATAGCGCTAGAAAAGAAAATTTGGAAGGATGGTTAAATTAGAATGTAGCTTAGGGGAATAACTGGGAAACCAAATTGGATTGTTTGGACCTGCAATATAGACCATTAAGTTTATTTGTGAGAACCAAAAATCTACTAGTAATCAAGTAGGAAAAAGAATTGTGATTGGAATTGCTGAAACTTTTGTGGAGTACTTGTGTGTCATCACCTGATGTGGTTGAAGTTAGAAAACATCCCCAAATAGAAGTTGAGCTTGAAAAATAAATACGAGGCACCTTACCCTCAGAGAAATTTGAAAACTTCTTCAGATTCAGAAATTGAGGTTTGATTGGCTGGCTGGGCTTAGCGAAGGTCTGTTACCAAATGTAAGCGAGATGAGTTATCTGGTCTTATATCAAATTATGCTCATGGAGCCCTACCTAGAGCCAAGTAGGCATCCAACTTGATCCCCAATTTTGGGTTTGGGTCTGGGTTAGGGCATCACTCTCACTCCATGAAATAATAGCCTAAAACAATGATTAGTACTTAACAAAACCTTGCAACACTCCAATGGGGATTATAATTRATGGAGCCCTCTGATGTAAGATTTGACATAACTTTTTCTTGCTTGGCTAAAAGAGGCCCCAGCAGCCCAAATGAGTGAAGCACTGTTAGAAGTCTGTGGTATTTTGAGCAATTTCATTCACATTTTACAGCACCCCAGTACAATTATAGCAGCCAAAGTTTTTTTTTTTTTTTCTTTTTTGTGAAATTTACTTTTGTTAAAGATAAGATAATAATTCCAGCAAAGGTAGATAATAGATTAATAAAGGRAGAGAGTTTGTGCCATCTAACATATCATATTCTAGCTGTTGGTAGGACCATCTTGAAATTGCATTCTCTCCAACTTTCAACATTGGTAATCCACAAGTGAATCCTTTTATATATAGGAAAAAGATAGAAGATTGAGAATAGTGATGAGGAAAAAGGTTAAAGAAAAGGGAAGTAATTAATAACAATTTTGTATGGCTAGATAGTTGTTTCTGCAGTAATGGCATCATAGTGGATATAGTATGTCACTAATAGAAGGTATAAAATGAATAGGTAATAGTTATGTTATTAGTATGATCAGTAGAACATTTATTAATTGGATAACTCAAAAATAAAATGGCTTCTTAGGCTGTTGTCTTTTCGTTGTTATAAGGACTACTATGTGATACTGACATTCCTTTGTTCATGAATCTGATACCAACCTAGGCAAGGATGAGTTCCCCCACCCACTGTCCTCCTTTCCGTGTTAACATAAGAACTAAAACAACTGTTATTTCTTTGGATGAAAATTGAAAGAGGAAAAAAGATAAGGGGTCTTTTGAGGAGCTTTGTATGCATATCTTTTTTCTTTCTCTTTTTGGTTTGTTGGTGGGCCGAGGCATCCTTGCTTAGGTTGGTATCACACTCGTGAACAGAAGAATGTCAGTATCACATAGTAGTCCTTATATCAACTTATCCTCTTCAATTCATAGCTAAAATTTTCTTTTATTGCACATTCTGATATTAGAGTATACATGCTTAGGTGCTACAAGCTTCACATCCGTCACCCTATTYACTGTTCATGTAAAGTCATTCAAAATTCAGAAAAAAGTGAATATTCTATGATCTTCTTTATCCAGATCTATTCGAAGTGGTAGATCGGAGGGCAAAGCTTGTCGCTGGTGAGAAGTCAGATGAACAGCTTAATTTGCARACTCCAGGTGTGTCTGAGAATTTTGCTTCCTCAGGGAATATTCCATCATTGAAGGCACTTCTGGTCTCTTACTTTTGATTCTTATTGACATCCACTCTGATTTAATACTGTCATTTCACAATATAATTTAGAAGATTTTTGAGGATCATGTTGCCGACATATTTACCCTGTAATAAGCTGTCTTTTCTTTTTCTTTTTTCCTTTTCTCCTGGTGGTTAAGTGGTAAAGGTATTGTTTACTTAGCTTGATTATTAAAAAATAAACTATTCATGTTTAACCCATTTGCTCCACTCGTTTCTCCAATATGAAGCTTCTAATGGATGTGGATCTCAAGCAACAAGAACATCAAAAGTGAAGGTATGTGTTTTCCAACTTTCGGAGGATATAACTTAGAAATAAGATTGATTTCGATAAGCAATTTGCTTAAAATAACAACATTTACAGCTTCGGAAACAACTACCCTCCTCCAACGAAAGTCCAGTAACTGTAGATATTGAAAAGGAGAAAGCTAACTTGGAAACACCAGAATCTGAAGCACTTGTTCAGAAAGATGCGTCAACAACAGCAGGCGAGAGCAATGGGATTGGTCCACATAGTCTTAGTGACAAATCTGTCCACGACATTCAGCACACTGCTGATGAAAATGGTGCTATTGCAGAAGCTTCTTCACCTGGAACAATCCCTCACGAGGAGGTGGGAGATGAGACTGATCATATAGAAGCATCAGCATCAAGACAAGCAGAAGATACAGCTTCAAAGTCACATGATGAAGAAACCCCTGGCGATTCTTCAGATGCTCRTGATGTGCTACAATCACTTGTCACAATAGACGTTGGTGATGTTCCCAGTGATCCTCCTGCAGATCCCAATCAAAGCACCCTGTTGGGAGATGAAAAATCTCCTAAATCTATTCTGGATGAAAGAACGCAAGTTTCAAATGTAGATGTACTTAGCAAAGCTGATTTAAAGCCTGAACCAGTTTCAGATCAGAAAAAGGATTTGGAAAGCTTAAAAACTGAACTCGGTTCAGATCAGAGAAAAGATCCAGAACGGAGTACTGGTGTTTCTACTGTGAAAGTTCAAGAGCAACTTGATGAGGTAATGTATGTATATCGAGAAATTTCTCGATTTGTTTTCTTCTAGAGCTTTAAGTTTTTAGGTCTTGTTGTTTAACTTCTTTACTAGCTATGTTTCTTTATACTGCAGGCGCAAGGACTGCTGAAAACTGCAGTTTCTACTGGTCAGTCAAAAGAAGCAAGATTAGCCCGGGTAGGGTTTTAGTATCATCCGCTCCTTARTGGTTTTTTWAGACGCAGAATATGTCTCTGGGTTTGGTTCCATGATTATTTTATAGTCTAATGCGTTGCTGGCTTTGGATTTATGCTCCAAGTTAGCTGATTTTTGGTTCTTAGGTCGATAACTACAACCAAACCTCCAGCTAAACACTGAAGGTTATGGTATTCCATGTTGTACTCTAGTGAAAAAGTAAGATTTAAGACTAAGAGTTAATAGTTAAAAGGAAGAGTATTTTGTTGAGAAATTTGTTAARGGTCATTTCAAAATATGATTTGGATCGAGTAAAGATATGTAAATTTTCTGTTAAGAAAGTTTGAATGTTCAAAGAATAAAGGAATAGTGGGATTCTCCCACTTGAAAAAGTACCCAGATTATGGGTAAAAATTCTGATTCCATGCTTCTTTATTTCAAAATTGGGTACTTTCTKTTGACTATTCTTCAGTTACATCAGGAGCCTTTTTTCATAGATGGTAAGAAACAGTTGACTGCCCAGACTATTCAAGTATTGCATAAACAACGCTAATCTTCCTAGCCAATGACTTGATAGGTTAAAGAAAGAATTCAATTACGGACTGTATTTTGTATATATTTGAAAGACTTCTTCATAAACAACAATAATAGTCATAAATTGGATCTGATTTTCTTTTCTCCCCCCGTCCCCTGTTTTATTGCTTTGAAGGCACAATAATTTCTAGGAATTAGAGAACTGAAGAAGCAGGACTGACTGACCATAGAACACATCTCCCCAGCAAATACTCCTGTTCATGCCTTTGTTTTATCACTGTTTATAGTTCAGCTGACCTTTCAAGACGAAGAAATGTATAAAAGACCTTTTTTTTAAATAATTTTTTTAGAAGGACTTTGTTTTGATAAGTACGTTGAAGGATTCATACATGCATGCCTTATGCTTCATTGTTATTTAGGTTTGTGCTGGCCTTTCATCTCGTCTACAAGAGTATAAATCTGAAAATGCACAGTTAGAAGAGCTTCTCTTTGCTGAGGTGAGATACAAGCATGAATTTGGTCTGAGACTCAACTTCAAAATTATCCTTAATAAAACAATGCAACCAAGATTTACTGGTTTACTYAATGCTTTTCTCCTATAACAGAGAGAGTTGAGTAAATCATATGAGGACCGCATTAAGCAGCTTCAGAAAGATCTCTCTATGTCCAAAAGTGAGGTGACTAGAGTTGAGTCAAACATGGCTGATGCATTGGCTGCAAAGAATGCTGAAATTGAAGCACTTGCGAATTCTCTGGATGCACTGAAAAAGCAGGCAGCTTTATCTGAAGGAAATTTGGCATCATTGCAGGTTTGTCATAACGGATTGTTCAAAATGCACAATTGTCATCCTTTCCTATTAAATGATGTAGAGCTTTCCATGAAGGAAGTAAGATATTTACACTTTTGTTTCCTAATGTTTTCATTTTGTCTTGTTTGACAATCTTCTATCTTTTTATCTCTGTTGGTTTAAATTTTTGGGGTGTGTTGTGGAGGGAGCAGGCTTGATCACTGGACTCACCGGTTAGCTCATAATAGAAAGTGAAAAAAAAAAAATGGTTCTCTTTTTCCCCATTTGGTCCTTTTCAGAAAGAGATGAAACTGGATTAGTATGGGGAAAATAATTGGATACTTCTCTACTTACTCTTATACACTACATACTGGATAACTTCTATAGACCCCCCCCAAAAAAGGAGAATAAACTCTTGGGAAGGTCAAAGAAAGGGCTTTCTCTGACATGAGGAATTCTTCCCAAAATTCCGAACCCTATCCTTTCAGAAAACCAATGTGAGTACTTTTGTGTTTCCAAGCTAAAATTTTAGCACAAAACTTCCTCTAAAAATTTCTTTACGGGTGAATAATGGGGCTACTTCTCTGCTGCTTTGACCTTTTCTCAACTACTGTGATGAAAGAAAACAAACTAAGCTTCTTGCAGGTCACTCTAGCAACTGATCATAACAACATCCATGCTAGTTCAAAATTAGACRACTTCTTCTTAACTTCTAGGCATCCCTAATTTGCTCCTACATTTTGGATTCCTAAAATTCTTAATTTTGTGATGCAAATCAAAATCAATTTCGTTATCAGTTTTCTACTTTAATTTTTGCATAATCCCTATCTGCCACCACTTTCCAAGAAATGTTTTGCTCTTAATATCCGTGCTAAACATTTTTTAGTTTTGTTTCACTGATAACATCATGAACCCCAAGAGCACCATATATATCTTGATAACAAAATTCACTCCTTGCAAATTTATGCAGTTCTTTCCAAATAACATCCAACAGTTATGTAATTATTATTTTTCTTTCCTGTAAATTGATTATTAGTTTTTTCTCAAAGATAGGAAAATCCACCGTGCAGTCCATGGGCTCATAGCTAGTAGAATACATTTTAATTATCATTTCGCTTGCCCATATGCAAGTAGTCTTAGTTTTTGTAATTGTGTTTACTACTTCAGGCAAACATGGAATCTATATTGAGAAATAGGGAGCTAACAGAGACGAGGATGATGCAAGTAAGTAAACCGAATTTCCAGTCTAATTTACCTTGATTTCCAGCATATGTCCATAAAGCAGCAACCATATGATTCTTATCTTGGCAACAAATTTTTTCATTTAGGCACTAAGGGAGGAGCTGGCTGTGGCAGAAAGAAGAGCAGAAGAAGAGCGTGCTGCACATAATGCTACCAAGATGGTTCATACATAAACACATGTTTCTTTGATTAGCTTATCCTCCCCCCCTTTCCCCTCTTCTGCTCGCCTTGGCCGCCTTTTTCCCTTTTTGTTAAACCTCTACATGGTGGCTGCTTCTGGGTTCATATATAGTACTCTTTTGCTTTGTGAACCACTTCTACTCTGTTCTTATATTTGATAAGCCTTTGATGCAATGAATAGGCTGCTAGGGAAAGAGAAGTTGAACTGGAACATCGAGCTATTGAAGCATCTACAGCATTGGCAAGGATCCAGGTATTGTAGACTGTCTATCTTTTACACGTTAAATTGCATAAGTTTCCGTCAAATTGAAAGAGCTGAATCTTTATWTGTTTGGAATATGTTCTCTCTGTTGGTTTTGCAGTCACAATGGACTGTAATTGCTGGAAACTACTGAATTTAAGAACTGAATCTTGAATTGAGGATTTGTTTCCTTTTAAAGTAGCTGTGATATAAACATGATGTGCTATCTGAGCTTCCAATTGTTTCTTAGCCCCATATTTTTTTTTTTTTGGGGTTCATATGCTGGTGCCTTCCATAATCTGCTTTGGCAGAGTTGCTTGAGCGCCTCTTGGCCTTGCACATTTGGCCCTTCCTTTTATTTCTTTTAGTAAATGACTACAAAATTATTTCATAAATACAAAGAAGGGTTGGAGCACATTATTTGCATGTGCTCTCCACCCTCTTTCTTCTTCCTTTCTATAAAAGAAGAAAAAGGAAAATTACTGGAGGAGTTTCCTATTCATACCTAGCATTTACTGGAGTTTTTTTGGCCCTCGAGGATTGAAGATCCTTCTTTTTCAGCAACCATATACCTGCATCAACTAAAACTTCATTTTCTTTTTTCAGTTTTAAAAACTGAAATTCTTGTTTTGCCTGCTTATGTTGTCCCTTATCGAGTAATTTGTAGTAGTTTTATATGAATATTGACTTTATGGATAAACTACAATAAGTGACATATRTACCTTCTTCAGAGGACAGCAGATGAAAGGACTGCAAAAGCAGCTGATCTTGAGCAAAAGATAGCTATGCTTGAGGTAATAGTGGTGTTCCTTCCCTTGTGACTGAAAGTTTTTGTTTTCCAGGCGAAATGAAGGCGTTTATAGTCATTACTATCTGAATCAGGCTGAATGTGCATCTTTGAATCAAGAACTACAAGACATGGAAGCCCGTGCTCGGCGTGGACAAAAGAAATCTCCTGATGAGGCAAATCAAGTGATTCAGGTTTGATGAATGACCAATATGTACTTGATCTTATATCCATCACTTCTGCTATCTTGGTTGAAAGCAATGAATTTAAGGGTTCTTGATTTTATATCTATGTTATGATTGATTTGATATGTTGGAGGAATAAGGAAAGAAGAGCAGTTTGAATCCTGCAGTACTGCCTCTTTGCATTTTTATCTGTTTAGTATATAAGCACATATTTATTTAAWTGTTGGAGGTTAACATACCATTCTGCTTACAAGAACCCCATGATTCTTTTATGAACTTTTACCCAGCTTACAATTTGTTTGCTAGTGCTAAATGCTACTACGTATTGTTTGTGCTTGAACTCTGCAACTGGGTCTCTTAAGATTGTCTTTAGAGATTTCCATTCTTCATTGGGTTATTTTGAAGTTCGAGAGGCAATTTTATATTCTCTCCATCCTCCTAAGTGGAATATGTCCACATATATATCTTATGTTTTTCCAAATTGAATCTCCACTTCCCTAAAGTGAACATACTTTCAATTTTCGCCACTAACCTCACTTAAAAAGAAAAGGATTGATTTGGAGTCATTATCACACAGGGGTCCCAGCGATTCACTAAAGGTACAGCAGTAAAATAAAGATAGTCAAACTACTCTCCTAAATTTTCATTTTCAAATGAAATGTAGACATCAAATTTGGAATGAAGGTAGTATTATTTAAATCAGATAGCAGAGATTTTACAACCACAAGCTTTGGATTGGAGGTCATCGTATTTTACTTTGCTCTTTGTTCTGTAGTTCTATATGTCTAGTTTGAGTTTAGCTTGGCACTGCATTTTCATACTCCTTTTAGCCAAGAAGTGGACTGTGGACTGACCAGCTCTCTTGCGAMGATTGTAGCCGCTCTTAAGTGTTTAATGATTAGAATACTTATTCAACTTGAGATTCTTACCCTGAAGATGCAGGCATGGCAAGAAGAGGTGGAGCGTGCACGCCAAGGTCAGAGAGATGCTGAGAGCAAGCTGTCTTCTGTGGAGGCAAGTTATTCTGCTTGTTGACATAGCCTGTTTGTTTGAACATTATTTGGTTAAATGCAGTTGAGTCTTCTTTCTTTCTTGAATCGGAAGAAACACAACTAGATGAAAAAATAAAGCTGAAATTCTAATATCAGGGGTTACAAAAAATTAATCCAGGGATACCCCGTTTCAATCTCTCTGTTTAGTGTTATTATCAATATGATGGAAAAAATTCCCATTGGTGATTTTCTCCCAGCTGTCTTTTGAGAAAGATATATATTATTTATAAGCATGTTCCCTAGCCCTTGACCAGTTACACTGCAGATCAGCATCAAAACATCATCTCCACCTATTACCAAGCATTCTCCACCATACCACCTTATTGATGGGGTAGATTATATTGGCAGGACGGAAGGTTGAAAAGGTAATGAATCTCAGATGCCATTTGAGAGGCAGTTGAAGGTGGAGGTCATAGTAGTAGAACTGGTTTGGTGAGGGAGAGGAATGGAGGTACAAAGGAAGGGGGGGAGGGAGAGAGTGTGTGTGTCTGTGCTCGTGTGTCTTAGTTTTCTAGGGGAAGTGGGAAGAGAGATTTATAGGAATGAGGGACCAAAGAGTCACTATGTGTACAGGCCTGCACCCTTGATGCAGGGATTAATCGACGAGGATGAAGTATCAAAATCTATGCAGGAACCAAAATTTTGAATGAACTGATCTTTCTGAGATGACGAGTGAATTACACAGAGAACGACTTTCTGGATTTGCAACTCAATATGGTCTAATCCTGAGAACCAAATGACCTCTTTTTGGACTGGGTAGTTCATATCTTACTTATATTGCATTATAATTTCTCACGGACAGTGTGAGGATCTTGAATTATGTGCTGCAGGCTGAGATGCAAAAGATGAGGGTTGAAATGGCTGCCATGAAGAGGGATGCTGAGCATTACTCGCGTCAAGTAAATAATCATCTTCCTGTTCCTTCGCATAAGTTTTAATCTTTTAATTTGATGATATAATGTATAATTTGTTTATAACATGCACAAAGTTTGTTGTAGAATTGCATGCAAGTTAAATTGAAATTGGTTATTGAACTATTTYGGTGGTGAATATRCTAATGCAGATTATGTACTTAGTGTTAACGTTGTATGGTCCATGTCTATTAGTATGAGTTTACGGGAACATTAATGCAATATGATGTTCTCTCATCTTTATACTGTGGCACTGTAAAGGAATCTGCTTGCTGTTGACTTGTTTCCTCTTTATTTGTTCAATTTCCTCGTGGGTGAATTCTCTCTGGTAATTTATTCTTGGCTAACACATTTGTACTCTACAATCTGTAACTAGTTCTGGTGCCTCTTAACAGGAACACATGGAGCTGGAAAAACGGTATCGGGAATTAACTGACCTCTTGGTACAGTTAACTAGTACTTATTCATCAAAATCTGCATTTGGCTTCACTTGTTCTACTCCTTTTTACATGTGATGGTGATTGTATTCTRTCAGTACTACAAGCAAACACAACTGGAGACCATGGCCAGTGAAAAAGCTGCAGCAGAGTTTCAGTTGGAGAAGGAATTGAAGCGTCTCCAAGAAGCACAGGTCTATTTGTCATTGTGTCTCTGTCTTGTCCACTATTAGCAATTCTAGACCCTAGGTGAAAGAATACTTGATACTCATGCAAGTTCATTGCCCAAAAGCAGGTTGAAGCAGAACGGAGCAGAGTTTCTCGCCGAGCATCATCCTCTTGGGAGGAAGACACTGAGATTAAAGCACTTGAGTATGTAGTATCTTTACATTGCTAATATATTGCACTGCTCAACTATGACAGTCTTGTTATATGAGCAAGATACTCGGGTGCTAGAATAATAAATAATGAGTATATGTATCCATATTCGGTACCTGGGTTTTASGTAASAAAAGGAAGAAAAATTGTTTTGGTAATTAAATGCTTTCTGGTAAAATTTTGTTCATATCGAATCAACATTCAAGAATTTGAAGTCCAATTTGTTTCAAATTACAATTTGTTTGAATAACTATTCTAATCATTTTTATCTTGATCTTTTTGTATGCATCATCTATTGCACTTCTTATCTTCTTCTTCTGGAAAAACCAGAAAAAATAAAACTCTTCAAAGTTTCTGATTTATATTCTCTGTAATTAGATTTTAACCAGTGAAATAGAATAAATTAAACAACTCTAAAATCTAACAATATAGCTACAAATATAAGAAATTTTATATAAAGGTCAAAAATTCCACTTTCCTAAAACATTATCCTAATGTTGATCTAGAAATTCTAAATTTCTGGTGGTTCTCCTGAGTGGTCAATAAAAATCCCCAAGTGTTATGAGATTACCTTTTAATTTGTGCCTTTACAACTTTGGACAATTCATGTAATGTATAACAATGTCTTTGTTTATTGTTACTTGAACCAAAATAGCTTTTGGTACATTATTCGAAAATAGGATTGCAAGAGTACGAATAACTACTTGTTAAATATGGTACTGCTTCTGAAAATTAGATACTTAATTCCAAAATAATCCCATTCTACTTTACTCTATGAAACTCCCGAGTTATATACCACGGATAGAGCCCTTATCATACTCTTTTGATTGGATTTTAAGTTTTCATATCTTTCTAGTCTGTGCATTAAGTTCTACTGATCAGAGTGTAAGCAGAAGTTAGAATGAAGTTTTATTTTCCTTGTACAATTTACTGATGCTTCCATAACATTTTAGTAATCATTTTAAGTATTGTCCTTTTCGAGTTCTTTTGAAACCATACTGGTTGTTATTTTATTTCTCATTTAGGTTAGTTGATGGTATGTTATTTCTTATTTAGGTTAGTTGATGAATTTTAGTTGACTTACAAGAGAGGCTTAGTGCTTATGTCCTGTSTYGCTAGAACTTTTTCTCACCTGTTTCAACATCTGAATAAACTGAGATTACTTTGACCCAAATTTGTGGTAGATTGAGTGGATAAGGCATGTTATAACTTCATTGGGTTATCTTCCGGAGTGATATTTGAGGAGAAAAGGAACAAAAGATGGTTCTGGATTGAAGTAACAAAAGTAAGATTTCACTAGGAAAAATAGTTGGTCACATGAGAAAAGTTCATAGCCTTTGCAGCAGCTTCACGGTATTAGCCACCAACTCAATGTTAGCCAGATTAGCTAGCATTTTCGGTTGGGATGTCCTTGTAGCTACTTACTCAGGTCCTCATCAATTGCAATACTTGGCTGCTTGTATTTTCCTGGTATAGTAGATGCTATTACACATACAAGCATTTGTTGGCAGAGGGCGTAGCCCTTTATTGTTCATGCTGCCCTGCCTGTGACAAGTTTTGCATCAGTTTTTGTATTTCCCCACTTTACTCAGCTGCTATAGAATTCAAGCCAACTGGTGAGGTTAGAATATCTCCTTTTTCTATTGGGAAGAGGATCTTGCAAAGTGTTTATTCCGGTTTTCTTCCTTGTAAAAATCTGTCTAACCCCAAACTTGAAACATAGAAGTGTAGACCTRGTTGGTTTTATGGGGATGCATRTTGTGCTATTMAGTAGTAGCTTTGTTTCTTTTCAAGGTAAAAAGTCCTTTGGAGCTATAAATCTGTCCAAAATCATTGTTTAAAGAGTATGGTACATGAGATTTCCTGCTGGACAATTTCTCTCCAACTTGTGTCTTACATCCTATATTTAGTGACTGAATAATATTGTCTAATCCCGCAAACATGAAACTGGAGAAGAGATAATATTCCAGCTAGAATAGTTGAATACCAGTCTCTTTGAGGAGCAAGTATGAATACTATGCCTATCTATTTCCCATTTATATAATCAGAGTTTCTGCTTTGAAGTCTACTTGAATTAATCTAGGGGATTTTGTATCTTGATTATCCCTTTTTTATTTGTGGGTTTGACGAGTCAAAATGCAGGACTCTTCCATTATATCAACGCCATATGGTTGGTGCGAGCATGCAGGTACTCTTGTTGCTTCTTTTCTTGTCATATTATTCTTGCCACTCGTCCTTCTACTATAGAACTGAACTTTGCTTGCCACATGCAGCTACAAAAGGCAGCGAAGCTTTTAGATACTGGAGCTGYAAGGGCTACAAGATTCTTATGGCGGTATCCAACTGCTAGAGTCATCCTTCTTTTCTATCTGGTTAGAGTGGATAACCATAAACGAAATTTTATTTCTTTATTAGTATTGGAACCTATTTTACAACTTTAATTGTAAGAAAGGCTTGAATTTAATATATTGACGCTCCATGCCAGGTATTTGTGCATCTCTTCTTGATGTATCTGTTGCATCGGCTTCAGGTATGAATACTTGGCCACCTGCAAAATCTAAAATAAGAATGAGAACAATTCTTGTTCTATTTTTTGTCTTGACCTTTTGAATTACAGAAAATGAAAGTTTTATGATCAATGCWTGATCTTACTTTATTGTTTATGTTGCCAAATGTCTTACTTTTTACTTTTATGCATACCAAACCTAGTTAGTGAGGCTTCTTCAACTACTGGGGTTCGAACGGCTAGGTGTTTGTGCTTAGGCTAGATGTTCTATTATTTCTTTATTATGTGACCATAATCTTATTTCCTGTACGATGAACAGGAGCAAGCTGATACATATACATCTAGAGAATTTGCAGAGTCAATGGGACTTGGCAATGGAACTCTTCAATGAGCTTCTCTGTTTCAAGACAGTTTTAGTTTCTCTTTTAATACGTGTTCCCGCTGGATGATCAGGTTCTAACTCACTGCCGTGTATCTCATCAAGTTGAACATTTTATGATGGTGGTATGTGTGGTTCTGCTGACAGTTTTACTTGAAGTATCGGAGGGACATTCTCCATTCATTTGGCGAGTAAGCACACTTCCGTTTGCTGAATCTACTTACAGGGATCTAATGAGCTGGAAGTGCTCATTGCTTAGGATTTGATTAAGCTTACAAGATTTATATGCTGGATTCGTTGATGCTTGTGGTGCGGGACAAACTTCGTTTTCCTATACATTTCTGATTAAAGGTTAGAACATTATCCAAGTAGGAATTTCTTGCATAAAAGGGTACCTTAGGTGAGAGAGCAGGAAATCGCGATACAAATTTTTAATGATGTTCCTTTTGACTTGGAAGTGTATCAATACAGGCACTGTACTAGTTTCTCTCTGCAATTTGCAAATACTCGTTCACTCTTCTTTTATCTTGTAAATGTAGGGTGATGAGATGAATAAAATGAGTCGTTGAATTGTAAGTATTATATTCTGGCCTATATTTTWGATTATCGAGATATTTGTTTTTAAGGGTCTGTTTTACTACATTTATATTTTTTTTAATTGTTSAAAAAAAGTGTTTTGGAGAAAGTAATTTGAAAATTAGATAAATTACTGTTCTTATTTTTTCACCAGCACCAATAAGTAAACATTGTTTGAAAAAACGCATATTCTGGTTATTTTTTTAAAAGTATATTTTTATTAATTTTTTAAAATAAAAGTGATTTTTAAAAGCGAGAAAGGTTCAAAATAATTTTTGGCTTGAGAGGAAAATAGAAAGTTAAAATTAYGGCTTATAAGTACAGGAGAGAGTCTTCTAATACATTTCTTTATAACATTCTTTATTAYACAAATCAGAKTATGATGTGYATATATTTTTTAKTTTTTAATATTGTTTTCTCATTTTAAAAATTAGATACATACACGTTATACTTTGATCAGYGTAGTATGAAGTATTAAAAGATCCAAAACATTTGTTTGTTATCTCCTTTTTACTAGCATCGATATACCAGTGGTAAAAAATAAAACATAATGAATAATGTGCAACAAACTTGGGACTTCCAACTAAGCTAATTGGAGGATTCTATTGTTGACTCAAAAAATTCCATTTGTCGATTAAATTTGTTGTTAGTTAATGAGTTGATAGATCAGCCAAAGTCACTATTAGTGACTTTGTTGATATAATAAGAAGATATAGTTTAACACGCAAAGTTAGTCTTCACTAAATCTTTAACCTTTTAATAACCTTTCCTATTAAAGATAAATTCCTAAAAATAGCATGAGTTTTATATTAATAGTATATTATCAAACTATAAGGGTAATAACTTTAACTTTATCAAAAGTAATTTAGAATTGAATAAAAATTGTAAATAAAGTTATAATAAAGCAATAAAAAGAAACTTTTGAACAAGAAAGAGTGTTTGAATTGCATATTTCGATGTTGGTGTGAATACCCTTTTTTCTTTCTTATTCCTCCTTATTTAAACCTATTCAAATCTTTTAAAATGTTCCACCTAACTCCATGAAATCTAAGATGGTGCCTCTCAAAGATCATAGGATCGTATRGGAGAGATAATGGGATTGCGCAAGAGAGATCATGGGAATCTGTASTCTTAGTCTTGTCACTGGCCTTAGCCGACTGCAAAACTCTTTAGCCAATTGAGTGACAACAGAGTAATTTGGCCTGCGATGGACCGAATGCATCAATAGAACAACCAATCCTTTTGAGCCCAACGCCTAGCCCAGTTTTTTTCTTGTTCGTAACTCCCACCGTTTTAACTGTTGGTTGGTTAAACTCATCTCTTATAGGAAAATGGATAAGAAGGTAAGGAATTATGTTAGAGGGCCAAATGAAATTTAGTGTTAGCATGTGTGGTCCTTCTTTCTCCCTTAATCAACCAACAAATCATCTGCTGATTAAAGCCCTTATCTCCTTTTATGTATACTRACTAGGTGATCCTCTGAGATTCTGATGTCCGAAGTAATATGCAATGCATACAAGGACGGAATCAGAAACTTGAATTTGAGGGGTCAAAAGTAGATGCTCAAGATTTTGAGTGGGAAAATGATATTTTTAGGCAAAAATCCTATATAAATTTGGAAAAATAAGAATACTATATAAGGTTTTGAAAAAAATATTAGAGGGCAACTGTCGCTCCCTCCTCCTTGAATGCATAAGTATTTTGGACAGTAATAGGTCAAGAGGTGTATTTTTTAAAGAAATGAATATGTAATTACTTAAGTCACCTTTGAAAATTTTGATATTAACTTTTGAAAATTTTGGATGAGTTGAAAGATTTGGGGATTGACTTTTGTTTGAAATTTRAAATTTAAAAAGTTTGAATTTGAAAAGAAGCCATGTATGTATATCAATCTCATTATTTCATTTCATTTCATCAATTTCTACCCTATATATATCTATCAACCTGTCAATCTTCATGATTAAACAAAAAAAAAAAAAAAAAATCTGAGAACAATGTATAAAGCCCACATTTCACATTCCAGAAACAACAAAACCTTCATACATGAGCTCAAATTCACATTCCAGAAAAATTAAGCCTTGATGAATATGAAAAAGGACTTTATTGAAATGGAAATGGATAAAAGAAAATAAAGAGCACGATGAATACAATATATATATTTGTATGAAGAACAATCTAATCAATTTTTGAAGAGCATGATTTTTAAAAAAAAAATTTGAAGAACAATGAACATTTCAGGAACAAAACATTTCCCYTCTGAGTAAGCAAAATGATCCACGAACTTAGGTATAAAATGTTCAATAAATTAGCAATCATGCATCCTATCTAAAGAAGTACAATCAAATAAATGAACAACTCATTTATTTTATCATTTATTTTACCAGCATATGTTAGTTATTGATGTCAAGATTAAAAACACTAGTTCCATCATCCATGTGAAACCCACATTCCAGAATTAAATATTTTCTTGCATGTTGTGGCATGTTTTTTATGCATGTTCTTGCATGTTTTTCTATGCATGTTCTTCATGCAAAATTTTACAGAAAACGAAAATGGAAATAAGGAGAGATAAACTAAAGGATGAAATCCATGAAATATATAGAACAACAAAGCCTTGCAGGGATGTTTAATCGCTGTTCTTCCTTCCAAAACACAGATAACAGAAACATAAACACAAGCACTACCTACACCAGCCATAGCTAACTAAGCTATGGTACCAAAACATCCACAAAATACTTAATAACTTAAAGCATAAATAAAACTAAAGCAGCATCCCAACAGCTGGAGCAGAAACAACAGTTATTGTCTCCCTCTTCTTAGCCTCTATCATCTCCTCATTGAACTCGGTAAGTAGTTCGAAGATTTTGAGGAGGGATGACTCCATGATGACCATGGTGGGGTTCACCAAAGTCTTTCATGAGCCTCGCAAGGAGGATCTTCAGTTCTTCCTTATAGGAAGAAGCAACATCTTTCTGTCACCTCCAAAGCGCTTGGATGGTTGCCATAGAAGCCGACAATGGGCTCTGGGGACTTCCATTGGAAGTTGAGCCATTGGTTGCCATGAGAGTTAAGTTAGGGAAGCAAGAGTTGCAGAAGAGAAGCTGAGAACACTCGGGCTAACTGTTAGTTGAGCTGCGTGGCTATGGATCAAAATGGGGGCCGAATTTATAGATGCCAAATGGGGGAGGGGAAGTGGGTAAGAGGGTCTGGGTTGTGGTYGGTAAGYGGAGGTGGCGAAGGGCACTAGAAATCGATTTGGTCTCAATCAAATCGGTGGCAACAGTAGGTAGTAAGGTAGGGTTGTAGGTTTTGACATTGTTATATTTAATTAGGGTTTTGATTTAACTAAGTTGATATACTAAGTTGATATATTAGGGATTTAATTAGCCATTTAACTCAATATAGACTGGTTTAAAAGAAAAATAAGGAAGATAATGTGTAATGTAATGTACTGAATATTTTAAATTAAAAAGAAAAACTGAGGAAGAATAATGTGTAATGTAGTTAAGATATTAAATTAAAAGAAAAAATGAGGAAGAATAATGTGTAATGTAATGWAATTAATATCTTAAATTAAAAGAAAATGAGGAAAAATAATGTGTAATATAATGAAGATATTAAATTAAAAGATAAAATAATGAAGAATAATGTGTAATGTCATGTTATTAAGATATTAAATTTAATGTGTAATGTAATTAAGATATTAAATTAAAAGAAAATTTGAGGAAGAATAATGTGTAATGTAATTAAGATATTAAATTAAAAGAAAATTTGAGGAAGAATAATGTNAATTAAGATATTAAATTAAAAGAAAATTTGAGGAAGAATAATGTGTAATGTAATTAAGATATTAAATTAAAAGAAAATTTGAGGAAGAATAATGTATAATGTAATTAAGATATTAAATTTAATGTGGAATGTAATTAAGAATAATCTGTAATGTAATTAATATCTTAAATTAAAAGAAAATTTGAGAAAGAATAATGTGTAATGTAATTAAGATATTAAATCAAAAGAAAAAATGAGGAAGAATAATGTGTAATGTAGTGTAATGTAAGATATTAAATTTAAAGTGTAATGTAATTAAGAATAATGTGTGATGTATTTAACATCTTAAATTAAAACAAAAATTGAGGAAAAACAATGTGCAATTAAATCAATATATAAACTAAAAAAATGAAAAATAATGTGTATTGTAATGTAATTAGGATATCAAATTTAATGTGCAACGTAATTAATATCTTAAATTAAAAAAATTGAGGAAGAATAATGCATAATGTAATTAAATAATTAAATTAAAAGAAAAAATGAGGAAGAATAATGTGTAATATAATGTAATTAGGATATTAAGTTTAATTTGTAATGTAATTAAAAATAATCTGTAAATGTAATTAATAGCTTAATTAAAAGAAAATTTGAAGAAGAACAATGCGTAATGTAATTAAGATATTAAATTAAAAGAAAATATGAGGAATAATAATGTGTAATGTAATGTAACAAAGATAAATTTAATGTGTAATGTAATTAAGAATAATGTGTAATATATTTTATATCTTAAATTAAAAAATTGAGGAAGAATAACGTGTAATATAATTAATATTTTAAATTATTAAAAGAAAAAATTAGGAAGAATAACATGTACTTAGTGGAAATTAAATCCACCGAACAAGGTCAGGAATCTCTACGGTAGGCTCAAAAAATAACTATGTACACTTGACGGAACATAAAGCATGCAAAGATTGATCAAGAAGCAACAGGGTTTCAAGGGAATAAGAAGAAGAAAAAATGTCATCCACACATTTCATGCCCTTTGAGTCAAAACCTAAACTAGGTAGGAATGGTAACCCACTAAGTCTATATCTTCTCCCTCACGCCTTCAATTACACAACYCTGTCCTCTTYCTCCCACGCCTTCATCTTCTCTCTTTCAATTGTTTCTGAAGAAGCTCTCAAGTGTCCATCTGGGTTGAAACAATTTTGTCAGCTATGGTGTCGAGTCTCTGATCCACTTCTGATTTTCCTACTTCATCGTCCATCTATGAGGCCTTGAAAGAACCATCAGTAATGGTTATATCCTCACCCAAATGCAAATGTGGTTTGGATTCTCCATTACTGACTTCTAATACCTCAAGGAATAAAGGAAGAAAAATTCTTCGATTGATGTAATTTCAATGTAAAAATTAAATTTGCATATTTGTCAGTGGTTTTACTAGAACATTCTTTGCATGTTATTTGCATAACTAATTTGATATTAATTTGGTTTCTGTTGAGGGTGATGGTAAGTGTAGATTTTTTAGCTGGTTGGATGATACCTACAAATTTGTAATTGAAGTCTCCATCTTAACCTAGCTGGGTTGAAGTTGGAGATTCAAATGCTGAAGGAAGACAACAATCAGCTGAAGTCTTCGATTGAAGAGTTGATTAGTTATTGTAAAATTTTGAAGATATTGATTTCATTTTTTTTCGAACTTTTTATTTCATAAGTAATTTATTTTTTCTTTTTCGTTTTGGGTAGTTTGGGTTGTAATGCTACCAATGTATAATGTAATTATAGCTTGTAATTAACAACCCTAAAATTGCAAATTTTGTGCTAAATTTCGATTTCTAAAATGATTGGAGAAACTTTAACATTTGAAAATCTTGAAAAGAAAACTAAAACCTCAACCCTAACCCTAAAATGACCTTAAAACCCTAAACCCTAAAATGACCCTAACCCCTAACCCCTAACCCCTAAACCCTAAACTCTAACCTTAAAAAACATCCCTAAGCCCTAAAAAGACCCTAAACTCTAAGCCTTAAGATCCTAAAACCTAACACCATAAATACTAAAACACTAAACTCTAAGACCACGTTTGGACATGTAGTTTCATTGGAGTGTAGCAATTTGGATTGGAAATACTGGAGAGAGTAGAAAAAATTTAAAATTTGAGATGGAATGGCRATGAATAAACTATTAACCAACTCTAATAAACGATTACTTTGAAATGAAACACAGTGCAAATGTTCGTGACTCATTATGCATAAACGATTAATACGTTTCATCTAATGTTGAACAACCATTCGCTCAGCAGTTAAGGATAAACACTTAACRATATTYTCGTACAAATGCTTGTGATTCATTATGACTAAATACTTAACAAGGCTCATTAAATGATCAATAACTCCTCATTTAGTAGTGAAGGACAAACACCATGCTGGAAACTGATGCAATGAAATGATTTGATGAGGAAGTGAATTTGCTCCAAAAAGTCATCATTTAATCATTTCATTAAATGATTTGAAGAGGGAGTGGACAAAAACATATTGCTTGGGTTGTGGCAAATTGGATCCGATGAGGACAGTTTTTCATTTGTGGATTGATATACGAGTATATGTTTAAGTGAAACCAAACCAAATTGCTACAATATAACCATTTAACCAAACAACTTCTTAAGTGTAACCAGACTTGGTTTCACTTAGGAAGCATAACCAAATGTAGCCTTAAAAATCTAAACCATAAGCCCTATAGAATACCAAATGCTTGCACATCATATTATGCATATACATTTCAATATCATAAGCAATAACAAAAGAAGACTTGCAAGATTGAACCATAGATACAATAAAATAACAATGAGTAAGAATTATTCACAAAATTTTAGATAAAGTTTTTGTGACGAATTAACAACTTTTCAATCTTTAAAAAAAAAAAAAAAATACAGCAATAATATTTAACTTTAATTGTTGAAATGCAATTAAATTACAATCTCTAAATAGCTAACATCCAACAATGTGCACAAATTCCCCATCTCCGGGTCAAAGCATCCCCACTCCATCTTCRATATCAAAATTTAGATCAAATTCCCTAATTATTAATGACAATTTGAGAATTTGATACATTTAATGCCTGCCAAAAAAATTAAAAAGAGATAAAAAAATTTAGAACTAAATCATCAAAATTAAATAACTGAAGACTTACGAAAATAAAAATAAAAAATGACTTCGAAGAAATAGAAGCTTGACTAATATAGATGTGAAAATCTTATTAAAATTAAATTTCGATAATCTATTTTAAATAATGAAGAGTTAAATTTTAAATACTCTCATCAATTGGGGAGTATGTGATATTTCGACCAATAAAATGATGACATGTATCAAGGATGATAAGATTCAACCAATGGGATCATGGATACATCTCAGCAAATCAAGTAACGCCACATTGCTCCTAAATGTGACTTCGATCAATCAAATAAATTCGATTTGCCTATAAATAGAGGTCAAAGCGTAAGAGAAAAATGTCTAGAAGTTCATATCAAGGTCCAACAATTGAGAAAAACTTAGAAGAAAGAACACCAAATTTCTCTCCAAATTCCGATATCAAGCTGCGAAGTTCTCGAAAAATTTCAAAGAAAAGAATTAACGAATTKAGTTCTTACCARGGAATATTTTAAGTTGTAACACTTTTCTTATCAAATTTATAAGATTAATACACTTGTTATGCAGTCCTCTTATTTTCTTATTATATTTTGCAAATGAAAGTTTCGTGTAAACAAATTTTGGCACACCCAATAGGACCATCTCTGCCGTTCATCTCTTCTCTTCAAATCAAGTCAAATCAAATTCATCAATGACCCTCAAGAACAACATCTCAAATGCTACCCCTTCTAGATCTGCAACAATTGGTATTGTYGACAAATCAACCTTGTYGCCTACATATGCAGGACTTGTGACGCGRAGTAGGATGCCATTTAATGCTGGAAAAAAAGTGRAGTACTTCTCAAATGATCAGATCTATAAATAGTATAACMCCATGTTCAAGGATGTTCCTTCTCAAGAAGGAAAAATGGGAGTTGGATTTGCTATAGAACAACTATATATTTGTTGAATGCAAGAACCAAACCCCAAAAGTCCAAACATGCTAACGGCGGATATACTTCTGATTTGGCGCCACCTACTTCTAAAGAGGATCCGAGGCTCTAATCGATGGCTCATGAAGATCCACATCAAGTTCATCCGCTATGCCTGTTATGATGGCGAACATCTCAACCTTGAAGAACATATTTCAAATCTGACGAAGTTAGTGGAAATTTTTGCAAAGCACATTCAACAGCAAGATCTCACAATCGCCCAACTGCTGAATCAACTTGACAATGTTGGAGAAATAAGCTAATCTGCTCTAAAACATCMTGAGCCTTCAAATATGTTGGGATCKACAAAAGTTTTAGGGAAGCAACATCAATTCAAATTTGAATATGAAGACATAAGAGAAGCAGGACCCTCAAAAGAAGCCGCAACAATCCAAGTGTCCTCAGACGGATTAATCCCTATTGATCAATTAAAGGATTTCATCATGGGCGCCATCAAGGATAAGTATGAAAGGAATACTAAATCTTCTTTTGCATATTCTAAACCATATACCAAGAGRATTGATAACTTGAATATGTCTATAGGTTATCAAATCATCGAAATTTCAGTGATTTGATGAAAAGGGAAATCCTAAACAACACATTGCACATTTTTTTGAGACTTGAAACAATGCTTACATTTATGGTAAGTACCTTGTCAAGCAATTTGTTCAATCTCTCAAGGGAAATGTATTCGACTGCTACATTGATCTCACARTTAGATYCATTGACAGCTTGCATGAACTTGAGCATGATTTCCTCAATTGCTTTTACAGCAGTCATCGAACTGTAAGTATGTTGGCACTAAGTCATACTAAGCAGTGGAAAGATAAGTCCGGCATTGATTACATCAATCGATGGAGAAGTTTGAGCTTGGATTGCAAGTATCGCCTCTCCGGACAATCTGTAATCGAGATGTGCACACAATGTATGCATTGGGGCCTCCAATATATTTTAAAAGGAATCCAACCAAGAACCTTCGAAGAATTGACTACTGGGGCTCCTGATTCTTCAGTGGATTTGTGAATTGTCATTCAACATTTGGTATATTTTGCTATCATGTTTGTTGATTTGGTAGTCATGCTCCTTAACTTTATGGTTTCCGGCTAGTCTTCCCTTTTCATGATACATGATTGATCATTCTGAACTCAATTAAAAGCTTYRCTCTTATTTTTGGCTGCTGAAATACCACACTTGTTTATGTGAATATTGCATGATCTTTCAGCAACATTGATAATGATGCATGATCTTGCTCGACTTTTGTCACTTTAATATCAAGTTTGACAAGATCATCTTTTTTGCAACTTCCACTCATCAATTTCTGAGCTAAGGCATCTCTATCTGTGGTAAGAATGAGTTAATAGACACAAGCTTACCAATAGATGGAATTGACAAGAAGCAAAGCTGGCAAAGTTTTTCCAGTGGGGTAAGCTAATGATTTGTATTGGTAATGGGCGATAAAATTTCAAGAATTTTAACCATGTTTGCTGTTTATAAACTTCACAAACAACAATTTCTTTTCTACAGGAATATTGAACTTGATWTTTTGAATACTTTGTGATYATCCCCAAAGAGTATAATTTACTTYCTTGTAAAACACTTGATAGAATAAAGCTGGCAAAATTCGTGTTAAATACAATCTTTGCATCTTTTCTTCATGGCTATGTTATTTATGAACAATCCATTTTATGTGCCAAATAGGTCCAGCTACTTATTTTCATAGACCTCACTGCCATACTTATCCTTGAATTATGTTTGTTATCAGAAGACACTCTAGATATGTGGAAAAATCATTTGGTGCCAAGGGAGCTTCGTTCCCCCATTTATTTCCGATTTTTTGTTGAAACAGGTCAATGTTCCTTTGGACTTCATGGCAAAATGATATCCATATTACATGCAAAGGGAYAGTAACTGTAGCTATCARTCAACTTCTATCCTGGGTGAAATTTATGACAAAGTAAAGCAGTTTCAATCCGATGAACACTCTGTAGGAGGTAAACGTCTTTTCACTCTGATACTGTGCTGTAATGGGTGAAGAGTCTTCATCTTCCTTAATGGCTATGTGAATTGTTATGCAGATTGCAAGTTATGCAAATTGCAGCTTGCAAACCAAACAACTAAAATTGAGAATTAAGTAAAAGATTGAATTGAAAATGAAGACAATAACACAAGGAATTTAACGTGGTATCCAGCAAATTTGCTGACTAATCCACGAGCACAAGCCACAAAACAAATCCCCTATGAACTGGAGTTTTTTCCGATGGGCGGGTTTTTACCCCTGATGTTCGCATTCACACGCAAGTTCCCTCAACGCCTAACACAATGCGAATACCCAATGCCCCCTGCTATATCACGAGGCTCAATTTCCTGGGAACTTACGCCAACCAAGAACCCCAAACACTCATTAAACTCTACTGACCTGGGCTTCAAACCACTTGTCAAGACCAAAATCAAGGGGAGCCAGCTTTTGTTTCTTGATATGGGACTGACTGCGTTGCCCTATCCTTGCCTGCAGTCACTGCTAACCCATGCTTGCCCATGCCTGCACTTCCCCTGTTTCCTCTTCCCCGCCTGCAATAGTTTTTGGCTCAATTCCGATTCCTTTTTCAACTGGCTCATCTAGCGTACTTTTTCTAGCCTTCAAGGCAAAGCTGAATGGTTTATCTCCAGCTTTTCTTCTGATTCTTGATCCCTTTAAGCCCCGGGCTTCATGAACACAGGCTGCCTTGCTGGACTCATTGACAGCAGCACAATGCAAATTTGGTCCCTTTCCTTCCCTGCTGCCAGTTTTCGCTGATCCAGAGGGGACTCATGCTTCCAGGTCCCCGTTCTTAACCAATCTCCTTCCTTGACTTGAATCCTCTAATCCTCACAAACTGCTTGCTCTACTCTAGTAAAAATGCTAGCCAATTGAGACACTGATGCTGTGGGCCCTTGCCTCAAGCTGGTTGCCCCTTACCCACGGGGCCAACCCAAACAATTAGAATCCTTTCCTGACCCTTTGAAGCCGTTTCAAGACCCTCCGAAACCTTGCCCTCAATGGCCTGGCTTTTGGTTAACACTCAGCTAGCTTATCACGCTGTCCCATCTTGGTTTACTCCCCTGATCTCCCTCCCTTCCCTCACTTCCTTAGGACAGTGACTCCCATCACTGTGGCTTTGGTTCTCCCATGGAATGCCCTCTGGATCCCTTGGCTTAAGCGAATTGCACTCCACACTATCCCCAATATACCACAGCTTGATCATAACTCACTGCCAGATTACTGACCAATCTCCTCTTAAGCCACTGCCTTCCTTTTGCGCATTCCCTTTGTTTAAGGCTCTACTTCTTGCCTCAATAGTTGGAATAATTTAATTGTAAGGTGCAAGAAGTTAAGCTTTTCCAGCTTACCACACGACACCCAAGCGTGAAGGCCTACTTGTCCTGGATCCTTTGCCCTATCAAGTCCTCCCCCGCTAATCCTGAAATCCGAGATACCCAGAACATAATCCACCATTAATTGTTTCCTCTTATAACCCTGGAGACCACATCAGAACGTGGGCCCCTCTCGCATACAAAAACTCCTTTTCCAGCCTGCCAATGCTCCTTTCCAGTATCTGCCATAAATCTACTAATCACACTAACAGCATATGCAAGATCAGGTCTAGTGCATACCATAGCATACATCAAACTTCCAACTGCATTAGCATAAGGTACACGGGATATGTACTCTTTTTCTTCAACTGACTTTGGAGCAAAAACAATTGACAGATGTACATTAAAGGCACTAGGAGTGTTATAAGGTTTAGCTGCAGCCATGCCAAATTTTGATAGAATCTTCTCAATGTAACTTCTCTGTGATAAGGAGAGTTTCTTCTTATCTCTATCTCTGAAAATTTTCATTTCCAAAATTTTCTTGGCAGCTCCTAAACTTTCATTTCAAATTYTRCATTTAGCAATCCCTTTAGTTTCTGGATTTCAGATTTGCTTGCTGCAGCTAGTATCATATCATCCACATAYAAAACTAGATAAACAAAGGATYCATCTTTGATCTTATTGTAGTATACACAACTATCATAAGGACTTCTTAGATATCCAACTTCAAGCATATAGCTATCAAACTTCTTGTACCACTGCCTTGGAGATTGCTTCACACCATACAAAGACCTCTTCAATTTGCATACATGATCCTCTATTCCTGGTTCTTGGAAACCATCCGGTTGAGTCATGTATATTTCTTCATCCAATTCTCCATGTAAGAAGGCTGTCTTCACATCTAGTTGCTCAAGTTCTAAATTCTGTTGTGCAACTATAGCAAGAAGAAATCTGATTTAAGTGTGTGTGATCACAGGTGAAAAAATCTCATTGTAATCCACTCCTTTTCTTTGGCTGAAGCCTCTAGCAACAACTCTTGCTTTGTACTTTATCCCCTCAGCTGGTGACATTCCATCTTTCTTCTTGAATAGCCATTTGCAAGTCACCAATATTCTTCCTTGTGGTTTTTTGACTAGCTCCCAGGTCTCATTTTTCCTTAGTGATTCCATCTCTTCTCCCATTGCAGCTAACCACTGAGTAGCCTCAGTGCTAGTCACAGCTTCCTTATAGGAAGCTGGCTCATGAGGATCAATTTCTTTTGCAGTTTGTAAGGCATGAGCCACCATATCTTCATAGCCATACCTTGTAGGGGGAATTCCATAATTGGCACTTCTAGGACGATCMAGTGCTAGGCTTTTATGCTCAGCAGGAGGTATAGATTCTGATGTATCCGGATGTGAGTAAGAGGTGTCATCCTCAGCATTACTGCTATTTTTATCCTCCTTTTTCTCCACCTGTTTCTCAGCATTATCAGTATCAGTATCAGCTGAAATCTTCAAGACAGGATTGAACATAGAATTTTCATCAAACACAACATTTCTGCTTAAGATTACTCTCTTTTCAGATGGTGACCAAATTCTATAACCCTTYACTCCATCATCATAACCTACAAATACTCCCTTTTTTGCTCTTGGTTCCAGCTTTCCCTCATTTACATGATAGTAAGCTGTGCAGCCAAAAGTTCTTAAGCCTGAGTATTCTACAGCCTTTCTAGACCACAATTCATAAGGAGTTTTTAGATTAATGCCAGTGTTTGGACTTCTCTTAATCAGGTAGCAAGCTGTATTCACTGCTTCAATCCAAAATGATCTTGAAAGTCCAGCATTAGAGAGCATACATCTAGCTATTTCCAGTAGAGTTTGATTCATCCGTTCTGTRACTCYATTCTGTTGTGAAGTATGCCTAATAGTGTGATGTCTAGCTATCCCTTCTCTCTTGCAGAACTCATCAAACTCAGATGAGCAGAATTCCAAGCCATTGTCTGTTCKTAACCTCTTGATCCTCTTCCCTATTTGATTTTCAATTAGAGTTTTCCACTGCTTGAAGTACTTAAAGGCATCACTTTTCTACTTCATTATGAAAATCCAAGTCATCCTTGAGAAATCATCAATCAAAGACAAAAAATACCTATGACCTCCTAAGGAATCCACATGGGAGGGACCCCAGTAGTCTGAATGGATGCAGTCAAGTGTGCCTTTTGTTCTGTGAACTRCTTTGCTGAACTTGCTATGATGTARTTTTCCAAAGACACAATGCTCACAGAAGCTGAGGTTGTTGACCTCATGTCCACATAACAAATTTTCTTTGGCCAAGATTTGCATTCCCTTTTCACTCATATGTCCAAGCCTCATATGCCACAGCTTGGTCATATCTGCCTTGTCAATTTCTGAGGAAGCAACGACAAACATTCACTAACCTTACCAAGATAGTTCTAATTCCTGTTGTACTACCTTCAAAACGTGAAACTTTTTTACAGTCTGTACCAGGGAGTCTAACTTCTCTGCTTAGAATATAAGAGAAATCATAAGACGCTGTTTCTCCTCTAAGTCAAATTCCCTCTCTTCGTCTCACTATGTACGCGAACCGTTCCAAAGTCCTCGATTAAGATTTTTCCTCAATTCCGTCCCATGGGGACGGGATAGAGAACGTCCCATGGTGTGAATACCTATGACGTAGG
>MEJB01000010.1:1801718-1821270 GCA_001752375.1 Rhazya stricta | reverse complement strand
ATTTCTGACAAAAACAAGGTTTATTGGCCATTACATTTATAAAGGTACTATAACACCAATTGAACAATTTTTGCAATTTGCATCTAAATTCCCTAGTAAAATTCTAGATAAAATCCAGCTTCAAAGATTTTTAGAAAGCTTAAATTATGTTGTATATTTTTTTACAAATATTATTAGAATGGCAAAATCTTTGCATGATCGGCTTTAAAAAAAAAAAAAATTTGCCCTTTAGACATAAGAACATACATCTTTAATTAAAAAAAAATCTTTTTGAGTGAAATTCCTTATTTGTAACTTCTTGATCCTTCTTCGCCAAAGATTTTTAGACTGATGCATAAGATATTGATTATGGTGGTATTTTAAAGTAAAAATATAATGAGAAAGAATTCATTGTCTAGTTCCCTTCTGATCATTGGAATGGCACCAGAAATCTAAAGTTTTCAAGAGATCTGGATCGTCATACACAATGCAAAATTTAGAATAATCATTCAAAATTTTTTGAAATTTAGAAGGGCATAACATCCCCTTTATATTAATGTCTGTATTTCACACGTTTACCATCCGAACTCTTTCTCAGTCATCACATGAAGGATCTGGTCCAAGTCAAGCACCTTTTTCAAATCCAATTCATCAATTGGTTTATTACTCTGTCTATTATATTTTAGGAAAATTTATGTTATTGTTTAAGTTTAAAAACAATTTTTTAATTTAAAAATTAAAATTATTTGTGCTTTTAGTTTAGGAGTACAATTTCTGAAAATAGAATAAAATAGAAAAAATATAACGGTCAATGAGTATTTAATTTGAGGTTGGCAGTTTGAAATTTAATCATAAAATATTAGTATGTGAATGATATTYATGTACCCACTTAATATATCTATTTGTTTGGATGGTGAATGTACCTTTTTAAGAATACTTCAATTTTTTTTAACTTAGATTTACGTTTCATATTCATGATGTAATTTTCATTTCTCCACCAAATTTCAAAGGCGATGAGGTTAATGTTGCGTCACTACTTCCATGCACCCCAGTCTCCGCAACAAATGATGCTCCTTGATTTTGACAAGCAAAGATTAACCCCTTGCCATTAATAATTCTCTCTGCCCAGTGGTCGATCAACACGTATATACACGTTTGTCTATTTATTTCATTTTTTATCCCTATTTTTTCATAGAAATTATTAGAAGTCCCACACATGTATGAAACATTTTTAAAAAGTCTAAATTTTATAATCCGAAGAAATAAATTGCATGCAATTAATGAACACAAAAAACAAAATTGAGTAACATTTCATCTCAATGTCCAGTTNCAAATTTCAAAGGCGATGAGGTTAATGTTACGTCACTACCTTCATGCCCCCACCCTCCGCAACAAATGTTGCTCGTTGATTTTGACAAGCAAAGATTAACCCCTTGCCATTAATAATTCTCTCTGCCCAATGTCGATCAACACGTATATACGTTTGTCTATTTATTTCATTTTTCGTGCCTAATTTTTCATAGAAATTATTAGAAGTCCCACACATGTATGAAACATTTCTAAAAAGTCTAAATTTTATAATCCGAAGTAATAAATTACATGTAATTAATGAACACAAAAACAAAATTGAGTAACATTTCATCTCAAAGTCTAGTTAGTATGACTGACATTGTGAAAATACAACTAGATTTCAAATGAATGTTTAATTGAAACTATAATTTATATTTTAAGAGAAAAGTAAGTAAAAAATATTTAATAATTATTATGGCAAATTTGAATAATTCCTTACTATTGTTCTATTTCTAGACATGCTTTTTTTGTTCTTTTACATGTTATATTGATTTTACATAAGGAATCCCATCTGATTTTCATTTTAATAGAAGCAATTTTTGTTTCTGGTGTAAAATTATAGGATCTTCTAGAAATATTAAGTGCAAAAATGACATTCTTTATAAMTATTGTGTAGGATTGGGATAAGAGCTAAAGATTAAGGAGTATAAACGCAATTTAGCCTATAACGAAAAGTCACGTTGTCGAGATGTTGACTGTTGATTTGTCTGTGAAAGTGGGGAAAAAAATGCATCCGAAGTATATACCAAATACTCGCCACGTATATCTATTTATTTTATTTTATAGTAGGACTGCGAATTTGTATATGTAGCTGCTCAGCGGTCATTCAAAACAGACAGAAAGCGACCTACTGGTAAGAGAGAGAGAGCAAGAGGCAGAGATAACCGAGAACGGAGAGGAAAAATGGAGAACACAATGAAGGAGATGAGAGGAGGGGAATCGGTGCTGGACATGTCACCGAGATGGACAGTTGGTGGAGGAGTTGAGGATGTCTACGGCGAGGATCGTGCTACGGAGGACCAGCTCGTCACCCCCTGGGTTGCCTCCGTCGCAAGGTACTCAATGATCTATTCTTCACTCTTTTCAACAGAGCTGTTTTGATTTTTGTTCCTGTTTTCACTCTGATCTTCCTATCGTTATTGTCTCTATTTTGTTTAAGTCAATTCTAATTTTAAGGATGATGACTAGTAGCAGTTGCAAGATCAACATGTATTTGCTGAAGTTTTTTGTTTCATTTTCTGCACCCTTGCTAACTCTTGGTACTACTAGTTTCAAGTCTTTTCTTCATAATGTCATTATGTTATTTACTATGTTGGTCTTGCTCTGGAAGGTGGTTTCTTCTTGCGGAATAATTGAGAGGTTCTATCTGTTTTCTGTTCCGAAGGAAGTCAAATTTATTGGTTCGGAAGATTTTTGTCGACTTACAATATTCATGTGTTTTACAATTACGCTGGAACCGTTATCCTTCTTGTTGCACTTTGTCTGTGTTGCGGTGCAGCGTTTAATTATTTGATTACTTTTATAAAGCCTAGTTTCCGCACTAATTCAACATTTTTGTCTGGTAATAGTGGTTATAACTTGTTGAGAGATCCGCGATACAACAAAGGCCTTGCATTCACTGAGAAAGAAAGAGAGGCACATTACTTGAGCGGTCTTCTTCCTCCAGCAGTTTTATCTCAGGACCTTCAGGTATTATAATTTTGAGAAATTTGGGGTTTGGATATTTGGTCTTGTTATTTATGCATGATCCTTGTCAAGCATTCGTGTGAAACCAGCTTCCCAAAGTGCTGCTAAGCCTCATTTTCTTTCTGGTTCATCAGGAGAAGAAATTGATGCACAGTATTCGCCAGTATCAGGTCCCTCTGCACAAGTACATGGCTATGATGGAACTGGAGGTAACTCTTTTACATTTGCATTGTGAGCTATTTGTACTGTAAACTTAAGTTTTTAAGCAAATTTTCACTATCATTACGAATTCAAATTATGTAAAACGAAAAAATTATAAAAATTTGTCATTTCATTTTCTGTCGGTGTTTCAGGAAGTTGGATTACTTATCCTTTGAGAATTCATGTATTAACTTTTTGCAGGAGAGAAATGAAAGGCTGTTCTACAAGCTTCTTATTGATAATGTGGAGGAACTCCTCCCTGTTGTCTACACTCCCACTGTTGGTGAGGCTTGCCAAAAATACGGAAGTATATTTAGGCGTCCTCAGGGTCTCTTCATTAGTTTGAAAGAGAAGTATGGTTTCTTCCTGTAACTATATGTATTTAGAAATTCTACATCTTTATGAATTTGATCTAACATTGATGTTGCTGGAGTTTCAGAGGAAAAATCCTTGAGGTATTGAAGAACTGGCCTGAAAGGTCCATTCAAGTCATTGTTGTGACGGATGGTGAGAGAATATTGGGACTTGGGGACCTTGGCTGCCAGGTACCTCCACGAGACACAAACATGCCTTCTCTGTTGCCAGTTAACTCTACACCCTATTATAAATTGGTTGAATTCTTGAATATCAGGGAATGGGAATACCTGTTGGTAAATTGGCTTTATATACTGCACTTGGAGGAGTCAGACCTTCAGCTGTAAGCATCAACTTGCTAACTTTCTGCTTTTTTCCTTGATACTATCAAATAGCATGTGGTATAATGGATATTGTATTGGGATCAGACCTTTAATATGTACCAACAATTCTCCTTTTTTGGTTAAAGCTATAATTTCGAGGTACTTTAAATCTAATTATACTTGTGGAGTTGATCCTTTACACATCTAATCGTGTTTTCTATCTCGCTTATGTAGTGTCTACCAATAACCATTGACGTGGGGACGAACAATGAGCAGCTATTGAACGATGAATTCTACATTGGCCTCAAACAGAGGAGGGCAACTGGGCAGGTTAATTTCAGTAAAAGCTTGCTAGCTTCTTATGTGGTTTACCAACCTTTCAAATATTAGATTGCTCAATATTGATTCAGTTTCAAATTTTTCTCAGGAATATTATGACTTTTTACATGAGTTCATGACTGCYGTAAAGCAAAATTATGGTGAAAAAGTTCTCGTGCAGGTTATTGCTAAAACATAGTTTGCTTTGAGTTTGTCAGTATAGTTCTGAAATACATGGAATTGTAATTAAATTTAATATATTCAGTTTGAGGATTTTGCAAACCACAACGCATTTGAGCTGCTGGCCAAATATGGCACTACACATCTGGTCTTCAATGATGATATACAGGTTTGTGGTTAGTTGTGATCTGATCTGTGGTAAAATTCCTATGTGCCTTTCCAACTATACTTCAACTTTTGCAGGGTACAGCATCTGTGGTCCTTGCTGGTCTTGTTGCATCACTTAAGTTGCTTGGGGGAACGTTGGCAGATCATACATTCTTGTTCCTTGGGGCTGGAGAGGTAAAAGCTCAAGCTGCTGCTTTTCTTTCCTGAGCACTCTAAAGCATCCTGCTTCTTAGCTTGGTGGTAATTATTAGCGCACACAATAATGTTCTAAGAGGGATTGCTGAAGTTGTAAATAAATAGCAAACTTTAACTACTAAGTCATGTGAAATAATTGTTTGTGCATCTACAGTTTATTRGCCTTTTCTGCAAGGTATGAAGCTACACTGACCAATATATAATTCATTTTGGGTCAGTTTGGTTTGAGTTACAAATCTTTTGGATTTGTTCAGAATGATAAAACTATAGTCTGTCTTGTTTCTACTTTTCCATTTTATCTTAATACAGGTTTTAAATATTAGATTTTCTGTTATTTGAATCGTGTTGCCCATCACTTTTAGTTATTTTATCATTCAGTGAATGACTGATAAAAGATCCCCTCATATTAATATAATCCAATCAGAAGGTCTGTTACTTCGTAGTTGTACATATGCAAAATATTTACTCATTTGGGGATTCATCCTTGTTATGGGGTTTCAATCCACATTTAATCTGTTTATTGGATATTTTTTAGGATCCAAAAGACTGGTTTCTGGTCTATAATTCTGTTAGTTGAATTCTTGGTCCAAATAAATGTCTRAAATTTGTTTGATAGTAAACCTAAAATACATGTTGCTGTCAAGTCTTTGTTGATCTTAGCTATGCTGGAAAATAGACTCAAGTTCTATGTTTCRATTCAAGTCTTTTCCATAACTATTGAGTTGGGTTGCAGTAATTTACCTAAAATTGAATATTACCAGATCGAATGAAACTGAAAACCGACCCATTCATTACCCTTTTGTGGGGTTTTACTTATCAAGATGGAAGAGCATATCTTACTTGCAGAAATGATGAGCATTCATTTCATTCCTTTCTATTCTTAGGATGTTCTTGCCGAGATCGAAGAATGATATATATTTTGTTAATGTAATAAAACCACTGGGCACCAAATCACAATGAAGGGATCTGTCTCAAACTTCAAGGATGAGGATATGAATGCATAGGAAAACTACCAGGAAAGAAACATTGCAGGAGAAATAAAATTCAATAAGTTCATTCCTTGTTGTCTTGGTTTTTGGTTACTAAATGTGTGTTCATTTTCTCATTAGATATTCTACAACCCTATCAGGTTATATGCAAACTAAACTTCTGAAATATACAATAATGTCTCACGTATCTTCTTTTAACTGCAGGCTGGCACTGGTATAGCTGAGCTTATAGCTCTTGAAATGTCAAAGCAGGTGTGAATATTTATCAGTTTATGCTGTTCATATCAAGGGAAAACTATTGGAGTAACCATGAGTAAGATTTTATGTGCAGACGAAGGCTCCTGTAGAAGAAACACGTAAGAAGATCTGGCTGGTCGACTCAAAGGTCGGATACTCATGATAGAAAATTCTATGCCTTAACCATAAAAACATAAGCTGTTGTTTTTCTGTGTCATCTCTATTGTGGTTTAGGTGCTTGCATCTGTTATTCATTTGGAATGCCAACTATTTTACAGGGTTTAATTGTTAATGCTCGTAAAGAGTCTCTTCAGCACTTCAAGAAACCATGGGCTCACGAGCATGAACCTGTTGGCAGTCTTTTAGATGCTGTTAAGGTATGTTAAATTCTGATATATCTTGTTTGCACCTTAGAAGAAAATCTTCATATCTTCTTGATTTTTATTTTATTATATCTCCACTCATTTACAACTTCATTAGGCTCTCAAGCCAACAGCCTTAATTGGAACTTCTGGAGTTGGAAGAACATTTACCAAGGAGGTGGTCGAGGCCATGGCTGCCTTAAATGAGGTTTGTTTATTTCTCTGTTTCTGCATTTTGTGGGAAATAAGTGAAACTAGATTAAGGGCTGAATTAAGTCTGTTCTTGAACAATGATGTGCAGAAACCTCTTATCATGGCTCTGTCAAACCCAACCTCACAAGCTGAGTGCACTGCAGAAGAAGCTTATACATGGACTGAGGTGAGAAAATGGAAAACTCACATGAGAAATG
Organism: Rhazya stricta; assembly: GCA_001752375.1. Taxonomy (NCBI): domain Eukaryota; kingdom Viridiplantae; phylum Streptophyta; class Magnoliopsida; order Gentianales; family Apocynaceae; genus Rhazya; species Rhazya stricta. The sequence goes on along the minus strand of MEJB01000010.1, from coordinate 1,814,518 downwards.
GTCTCGACATGATTATAATGGAATATAAACTGGTTCTTTATTTTACTTTTTGTCTATATTATTTCATTGGGCTAATTACACAGGCACTCCTTTTTTAGCAAATATGCTAACCTGATTTACTTTTGTCTCCATTTTTTGGCATTTTAAAGGGTCGTGCAATCTTTGCCAGTGGAAGTCCGTTTGATCCTGTAGAATACCAGGGGAAAGTTTATGTACCCGGACAGGTTCCATAAGTTTCTTATGCTCATGTTTTTATTATTGTCTCCTTTATAAAAAGACTGAGAGCAGCAATTGAAATTTGCTTCTTTTCCAATTCAGGCAAACAACTGTTACATATTTCCTGGTTTTGGTCTTGGTTTGGTCATGTCTGGTGCCATCCGTGTGCATGATGAAATGCTTCTTGCAGCATGTAAGTATCTGGTACTATGAGCCAGCTGTTGAGGCCACTGTCAAAAGCAGAAAACATTGACTTCTTTCACGTCAACTTAATATGGCTAACCTCGTGTCTTGCTTTATTTCTTATCGTAATTTATAACGAGGAAAAGAAACTCTTGACATACATTACGTTTCCACTTGACATAGATTATGTCCATCATATGTCGCTTGCTAGTACTTCAAAACAAGATGGAGAGCAGAATGTGATGTTGTTCAGTATACTGATAGTTCCTTTTGTTACAGCGGAAGCTTTGGCTAATCACGTGACTGATGAACATTATGCAAATGGGATGATTTATCCACCATTCTCCAACATTAGAAAGATTTCAGCTAGTATTGCTGCTAGGGTTGCTGCGAAAGCCTATGAACTTGGTTGGTGCTCTTCACTTTCSTTTCACCTCTTTGTTGTCTTATGTTTTGRCCCCAGATATGAAAGCTTGATCTGTTTTTGCTTGATCCAAGATTTACTCTTTGACTCCAATAAATTTCTTTTATCAACAATCTAGGTGTGGCGACGCGTCTCCCTCGTCCTGCAGATTTGGTTAAGTTTGCYGAGAGCTGCATGTACACTCCAAACTACCGGAGTTACCGATGAAGTGTTGGCCATGTCTGCCGCGTATTGATGTACCTCGGTTCAACGTTTTGTTTTGTGCTAATGTCCCTGCGTGGGGCATTCATGTAATGTGGTCTATTATATCATACACCCCTTCGAACTCCCTCCGTCCAACCCCCCCCCCCCCCCCCCCCCCCCCCAAAAAAAAAAAAGAGGTCCCAAAAAAAAAAGTGCCGTTGCTGTAAGTACAAAATCCTGTCAGCTTTTTAACAGTTTTAAGTTGTTTTTGGTGAATAACCAGCGAAGTGTTTTAGAAATTTTGGTTCAAGGAAATAAGGGAATGATTATCTCATTCTGGGCAAGTCATTAAAAATTTTTTATGAATTGGGTAAATACATAAGATGTGCAGGGCATATGAATCTATCAGTTGTTCCACCTTTCAGGTTACATCTTAAAAGAAACCCCGCATCTTCAGGTTGCATCTTTACGTGAGACTATTGTCAATTGGTATTCTCAATGGAGATAATATTTATATGATCCAAGACTTAAGGGCTGTACAAATTATTACCGGTGTTTTAGCACTGTGAAACATAATAAAAGCTTGCAACTTACGTCATATAAAAGAGATGCAAACAATCTTCTACATGGTTGATTTCCATATCCTCGTGGTCATGAYACAGGACAGGATTACTACAGCTTAAGAAATATAAAGCATCAATTCTTTCAGCCTATTAGAATTTTCACATCATCCGCGTTGCACATATAGAATGAACCACCTCTGTAGTTAATTTCCTCCTCAAGAACCACAAAGCAAACGATTTAAAACCTTTACCAGTCGAAGGTAACTATTTATATGAGCTTAGTTTAGCATGGGTGTCCAAGTATCTCTGCGATAAATAATCTCCACTTTTGACGGGTGGGAACCTGGAAGAGTAGATAGCTTCACAAATCAAGTACAAATTTCATCTAGCACATTGAAGAAAGGTTCCAATTCCATTTTAGAGTTAGGAATCTAAACTTTCACTTCGCCATGCAAATTAAAGGCAGATACTTGCAGAAGAACTATGAAAGTAAGGGGTCTCTAATTGACAAAGTTAGTATTGTAGGACATACTTGGGAGGATTATCAGCTGACTGGCAGGTTCGAAGGCATTCAACAACATAATCATAAGCAGGCGTCACAAAAAATGGAATCTGCCAAAAACAAAGTAAGGTAATCATTACCAAATACTGTATCTCTGGTTATTAGTCATCTCAGACAATAATGTTAACATAAAAAACTTTACAAGCTTACAGAATATCTTTCTCGGCCATCCACCAAAACCCGATGAAGTGTTGACCTGGAAACCATCATTAGAGCGCGGAAAACAGAAATACAAGCATAAAAAGATGCATGAGGCCGTGAGTTAAGGTCCTCTAAGAGCTTCACTCAGGACCTTAATAAAAAATGTTTATCTGCAAAGTGTTTGACTGGTGTAGTATATTTACAGACTTGATTCTCTTTGTAGGATGGTATTATGTAAGCACTGATACACAAGTGGTTGCTCTTTTTATAAAGCAATTGTTCTGAAAGAACGCAATGTTCTATGGGCATTTGAAAAAGGTCTAAAATGAGTATGAGAAAGATAAGCTGGCATAACCTTAAACGAGAAAAAAAGGAAAAAAACATATAAAAATGTTAAACATCATAAAGCAATGTTGCGATCGATTTTTGTATTCCAGAAAGATCAAATCGAATGTGCTGCTGAGCCTTTTGCCAAACTGCATATTACCTGAAAGTACAGTTGCTTAAGCGCTCTAACATATCACCCAGATTCACAATAAATGCTCTGCAATGAGTATTTGAATCATAAGATTGCATTCAGTATWAATTTTATTTTATTTAGCTCAAACAATGAGAAAAAAGTAAAGAAACCAAAATCATGGCAGCTTTCATTTTCAATAGTACATCAAATAATGTCACAAATTTCAGTCACATCCACTAAGAACAGCATAAGAATGAAATGCTTTTTAGTAGAGAGTAAATCTATAACCACATATGATCCGGCAGTATCCAGATGATAGCTTTTCTGTGCCCAATTGAAAGTGATTGCATAATACAAGATGAGATGTTCAAGCAAAGAGGTCCATGAAAAATATCCATGGCACAATTGACAAAATTCCTATCTCCCTAAGAGGAATAGGTCACAGAAGGAATGGCACCTTRCCCTTTCAATGGAGGAACATATTCCCAAACCACAGGCTTCGCACATTTATCCTTGCAAATCTGGAATGAGGATAAATGTACATGATCACTCCAAAGAAAAACTAAAATTATCATTCCAAATTCCTTTGCATACCTGAAGACCAATGACATCATCTGTGGCCAAGAGCGTAAGCATACTAAAATCAGTATGTGCACCAGCTCCATAGATTCCCTTTGATGGTTCAGAGATTCGACCTAAAATTAGTGACAACAAGTTTAATCACAAAAATCAACAAAAGAACCCTACTTCTGGATTTAGTTCCATTTCAACCTTCATAATGTAGTAATCGCAAGTATGCAATAGGTTTGCCAAGAATTTCTGGTGGATCAAAAAAGTCACTGTTTAAGTCAAGTGCCACAGCTAAGATCCTTGCAACTGCTCTTGCAACCTCACTGAATATATACAGAATATAAGATAAGAGAGGGTGAGTAATCTGGATACTTAAGTATGCTACAAAAGCAAAGAGCTTTCTGGAAAGTCAGAGCTGTAGAATTTAGAAGACCTCGAGTTTATGAATCAAAGTTTATTAGTTTATTGTTTTGGAAAGTCAGAGAAGAAACTACAAGGTCATTTCATTTGAATTTCCAGGTTGAGGAAGTCAAGCTCAATTTATTACAAGCAGCCTTTCATTAAAGCGGATTAACATAGTACTTAGGGGAATGATTAAAAGTACTGCACCAAGAAACCAAATTGAGAAAAAATTTAATAAGATGTTGTGCCTGTCAATATTCCCCCACACTCCCAGCACCAGGAAAAAATAAAAACAAAAGAAGGAATCAAGATGATTTAGGTCTCAATTAGAAATGGAGTGTTTGTAGTACAGTTGCAAGGAAACATATACCAACTAGAAAGCATATAACAGCTTGTTTAGGCACATGATACTTATGGCATAACTTACAGTGCTTCCCGATGGTACCTCTCCATTGTTTCTCTCCACCCGGGCAGAACATCTTTACAGGCATCCACAGAATTCCAACAGCAAATAGAATTATGAAACTAAACAAAATTGATACTTTAAATAGGTAAGAAGGTTTTACAGTGCTTGTGAAATAAATTTCTTAGCAAATTACCTGCCATAGGCCACACATTTTGCCCGTAAAATTGTTTTTCTGCTTCGGGATCATCTGCAGGTACTTCAACGCCAATATAATATCCTTCTTTGTAGTCTCCTGCAAGCACTTGATAGCTTACCGATGCATGCAAAATGGATCTTAATCTACCAACTATCTCTACCTAAAAGACCATAAGTAATTAAAGAACCTTAATTCTATTTGTCCCATTAAAAAACATGTCAAGAGAGATCATAAATTATACATTCTGAGAAACCAACTTGACGTACTGAACATCCAGGCAGCAGGCAGTAGAATCGAAGAATCTAACAATTAGCATGTCATTGAAATATGTCAATGCTTGTACATACAGAAGCACATGGGGAAAAAATCAATTAGTTTTATATAATGTGCATTGACTATAGCACAACGCATTTTTATGCAAGCTCAGTTCAAAGAAGATTTAGATCAGGCAGCCGCTTAACTTTTCATTAAGAAGAGGAGAACAAACCTTGTATTTGATTGTCAGGATCTAAAAGTTCATCTTGAATGGGAGTGTAGCCTCGATTTTTTTCATTCCTCAGGAGCTTCATCTTTTCTTTAAGTGGCAGACTAAAAAATCTTTTGCTCTGGGCAAAAACCTCATCCAGAAAATCCTGGCTGATTCCGTGGTTGATTACATAGAAGAACCCAGAATCCAGGCAAGCCTAAACGATTTCAGAAGGAAGTCAATTTGGATTTGATAGAACGATATTTGTAGGCTATTATTGCACCAAGTAACATTTCTGCCACCTTCTCTTTTGCTGAAGTTATTAGTAAATGAAAAATAATATAAGGTGACTAGCAGACTGCTTCCATTTCAAAAATAGCAACTTCAATGCAAGGACTAACTGGTTAAAATGCAGCGGTTCTCATTTTATTTGTTCGTCTCCCCTGCATATCACTAAGTTATATACTTTCGGCTGGTGCGTTTCAAACTCAATATTCAGCGATTACCTAAACCAAAAACCAAAGCTTCACCTAAATTCTACTATCAACATATTCCAATCCGCACATACACGCGGGAAAATTGATTCCAGGAAAATGTGAACTTTGCTTTCCGGAGTGATATCACAATAAAGCAAAATCAAAATTAATAAATTGTCTAGGTAAATCCTACATATATACAAAACAGGCACAAACTACATAAGAAATGAAGATAATAAGCAGAGGACGTCGGGGAGAATACCTGCTTTAGGATAGAAGCAGAATACCGAAGGTCAGAGCTAGAGAGGTCGATACAATTAAGCGCAGAGAGATGTGCAGATGCTGGGAGCTCTCCAAGGGCTTCTTCCATGGAGTTCGCCATTTTGTGTTCTTCAGGGTTTCAACTGTTCTTACAATGGTCAATTTTCGGAGTAGACTCTCCTTTGTACCTTCACTTATCAACCCAAACCACACAGAACAGAACACACGCGTGCAGGCCACGTAGAAAATTGGGATTAGAGGTCATTTTTATCTAAACGGCACAATCCTACCCTTTTAACTTTTTGTAAGGATTGCCGCCTTGCAACAAATGGCGCCCTCCAAAGCGCTGGGCAGATGAAATGCATGACATCTTCCTTGAGCGCCTCTTGCATCTCTCTACTGATGTGATCACGATGGTATTTGATATCCTTAACTCTAGTGTTGATCTTACCCCCTTAATCACACCCGCATTGTTTTTGTTCCCAAAATTAGGAATTCCATTCGTATTTCTGATTATCGTCTCATATCCTTCTGTAAAGGTATCTTATAACCTTGTCTCCAAGGTTCTAATGAACAGGTTAAAATTGGTGATGGAGCACCTCACCGATCAGGCACAAAGTTCATTTCTCCGGGGTGGGCAGATAACAGATAATGCTATCGCTACCTTTGAGTTTCACGGTCTTCAATTGAAGAGCGGTTCGGCTGACCCCTACATGGCCTTAAAGCCTTTGACATGTGCAAACTTTTGACCGGTCAAATGGAACTATCTAGAGGCCGTAATGCATGCGATTGGATTTCCACAACATCTGATGGCTCTTATCATGCAATGTGCGCTGAGGGTACATTTTCCAGTGCTGATTAACACGGCCGCCACCCGCCCTTTTCAGCCCTCTAGAGGGATCCGATAGGTTGACCCTCCTTTGCGCTACCTCTTATTCTTTGTTCTGAGGGCTCTGCATTTCTTCGGAGGTCGGAAGGGGACAGAGAGCTCTCAGGATTCTCATACGGACCAACTGGGCCTAGTGTTTTGTATCTGCTCCTTGCAGACGACAACGTTCTCTTTGCTGGAGCGGACCATGGTAACACTAAGGTGATTAAATGAGTCCAGCAAACTTTTGAACGACACTCAGGGCAATGCATCAACTTACAAAATCATCCATCTTTTTGWRTAAAAGGGCACTTTTTTAGTAAAGGCACTCCAGCAAAAATGAAGTTGGCTATCACTCTCGGCAAGTTGGCCATCCTTGCATCTCTGACCATGGCCGAGAGTGATGGCATGGGAAAATACCTTGGTATACTTTATATGGTCAGGCGAAGTAAGAAGGAAGTATTTCGAGTATATTTCTCCGAAGGCTTGGWAGCAAGTTAATGGATGGAAGGAGAATTTCCTATCTCTTGCTGGGAGGGAAGTCCTCATCAARTCGGTTCTTCAGGCTATATCGGCATATATCATGTCTTGCTTTCTATTACCGACCTCTGTTCAGGATTTTATTACTGCTATGATGAGACGCTTCTGGTGGARAGGCCCTAAGGGGCAGCAGAAGATCTCCTGGAAAGCATGTGGCAAACTATGTCGCCCTAAGGCTGATAGGGGGCTTGGGTTTCGTGACATTGCCTCTTTCAATATTGCCCTCCTATCTAAGCAAGGTTGGTACATTCTTCAACGACCAACATCACTGGTGGCRCGACTGTTGTGTAGGAAGTATCACCCCTCGATCCCTTTTCTTAATGCTCGTCTAGGACCACGCCCTTCTTATGTCTGGAGGAGTTTGCTAGCTAGGTGAGGCTCCTTAAGCGAGGCCGATTTGGCGAATTGGAAATAGGGATGTTGYACAAGTCTGGGGAGACCAATGACTGCCTGAGCGCCTCTCACTTATGGTTTATACAATCCCTCCCCCCGGTCTTCTGAAGTCTTGCATGATATATGGGTTTCTACCCTTGTCACCCGAGACACGAATGCCTGGGGTTCTTCCCGCCTCTCCTACTTTCTGTGTGCAGCTGATATAGAGGAAATCCAGGCCCTTCATTGAGAGCAGGTAGACCTCCAGATAGACTCATGTGGAACTATACAAGCACTGGAGTATACGTTGTCTGGTCAGGTTATAAGTTGCATCTGGAATCCAAGCTTCGCCATTTGGCGTTCTCTACCTCTTCACCCGCTGCGTAATCTAGGTTTTGGAGTATTCTATCGGGCCTTTGTGTACCCCCTAAGATAAGATACTTTTTGTAGCGGTGTAGCCCTCAAGCGGTCGATTAGCCGTCGGCTGAAGCATTTTCCGGCATTGATAGAGAAACAAACTTGGTTGGGTTTTGACTTGGGCTTAGGCCCAAGTTTCTCTCTCTTTTGTTTTCAAATTGGGCTTGGGTCCACTTTGAGCCTCTCTGATTTGACCCCCTTTTTGTTGCTTGATTTGTGTTTGGGCCAGGCCCCTTCCCTTTTCATTTTTTTTTTTCCCACTCCTTTGGTTTAAGCCATGAACCAATTGGGTTCGGGTTTCACTTCTTGATTTTTCTTCCCTTCTTTATTTCCTTTTTTTTTCACGTTTTTTTATTTCCATTATAGCTTCTCTTTTTTTTTTTTCCCCCCCTCTTTCAGATTTTTCTTTGAATTCTTCTTCTTCTTTTTTTTTCCCTTTCTGCAAGCTTTTTTTGAACTCTTTCTGTCTCCTATTTTTTGCATGTCTCCTTTTCACTCTTTCTAGTTCATTTTTATTTTTTTTTTGCAATTTCTTTTTTTGCACATTCGTATTTTGAACTCTTTTCTTTGACAACTTTGGACATCCTTTCTCTTTGTAAATTTCAACATGTATACCTTTTAAAATTTTTGTAGGTTTGGACAATTTGTAATCCCTAACAAATGCAGATGAAAGATTTTGAGAAGTCAAAGTTATACATCTCCATTTCAGATAATTGAAGGGGATCTCAATTTAAATTTATGATTTTGGATGTTCTCCCAGCGGCGTCGAAATACTTAAATTTGGATTGATTTTCTAACGAAACAAATTTTCACATTGGTAGATGATTTTCATCACACTCCAACGAAGTAATTGACTCATCATTCATCTCATCAACCCGATAGGTCCATCTGTTGTTGTCTTCAACTCATGGTGCGAATAATACAAGTTTGAAAAATTTATATCTTCCTTTCGCAGACTGCAACCTCGACAAGACTTCTTAGAGTGACCCATTAAAAACTTTGGCGAGATTACTCACACACGAAATTATTGGGAGTAGTTGGAGACTATTATCGTAAAGCATAAGAAGTTATTTTGTGACATGAAAAAATATGATGCCATTTATGCTTCTTTGTTTGCATATGATCGCTATAGCCATGTCATACACTTCTTTTGTGACTTTGGTGTCCYTTGACAAACATATTGCACACTTCGATCGCGAGTTGTTCATTTCAATTTGGGACTTGAGGAGTGTTAGTGGTCTTCCCATTCATGACTTGTTTTATTGTGAAGTGATCCCTTCAGCCAAGGAGTTTTACGAGACTAACAATGATGGCAACTACTTGCTTCCTCAAAGTTGTAGTATTACGAGACTGATAATGATGTACTTGATATTCCGTAGACTTTGAAAGGGGAGGTATACTTGTCTGCATTTTTATCTTGTTGGATATTAAATTTGTTCTTCCAGGTAGTGAGGTCAATTTCATACGTCATTTTTAAGGTGGCTAGCCTTATGGCTTTCGGGTCGAAATTCTCACTAGCTATACCAACTTTGGCAATTATCTACAATGGCTTGATSAAAGTCTCCCACTCCCCATTTCTGAAGGAGTTTTTTGCAACATCCCCATACATTATGTGTACGTGTGGATCCCTAATATTTTGGCACCCATCACGATAGCAATAATTGCTCTTCAGCTGCATGGATGGTCAAGTTTTATGGAGAGAAGATGGTCAAATATTTTCCTCTTTTGGAAGMACAAGTAATTTTCAGACATGTAGATCCTTCTTCCATGATTGGTGACTTTGAGCGATCGTTGACGAATGGGTCTCTATCATCGATTATTTGATTACTTTGTTAGTTTATGTTCTACTTTTTAACCCTTCGATAGAATGCCATGTATTTAATAGAACCTTATAATCCGCACAGATTCTGCAGGCAATTTGGGTCTTGTCAAGATGTTCCTAGTGACTTGAAAGAGAAATCTTATTCGCACACATTGGAGGATGTGACTCAGACTATGAATATCATCTATTTGCCTTAAGACACGCTCTCTAGTTGTACTTCCAGGGAAGACGTCAAAGTCACTTGCTACTAAAGAATACAATACTTGGTGGAATTCTCGCTCAAGTTGAATTGCTAGAGTTTCTTCTAAGGGAAAGAGTGTAGTGANATGCCATGTATTTAATAGAACCTTATAATCCGCACAGATTCCGTAGGCAATTTGGGTCTTGTCAAGATGTTCCTAGTGACTTGATAGAGAAATTTTATTCGCACACATTGGAGGATGTGACTCAGACTGTGAATATCATTTATTTGCCTTAAGACACGCTCTCTAGTTGTACTTCCAGGGAAGACGTCAAAGTCACTTGCTACTAAAGAATACAATACTTGGTGGAATTCTCACTCAAGTTGAATTGCTAGAGTTTCTTCTAAGGGAAAGAGTGTAGTGATCTTCAGTCCTCTAGGACCTCTTTCTACTGGCGACATTTGTGCTAGTTATAAAAAAATTKCATCTTCCCCAACGAACAAGAKATTGTTGCACATCCCTTTTCAATTTGTAGTTRTGGRTTCTTCTACAGCTGGCAAGTAAGTTGATACCCTTTTCAGTGAAAGTGGAATGGTGAGTGATACTAAGCGAGATCGTCCATAGAATCTCCCTTTAAAGAAGAGGAAGACATTAGGCGGCGCTACTACTTCTATCGACCTTTTGGAAGGAGTACCTAGTTCGACTATGTCTCCTCAGACTTTAGCACTTCATATAATTCTCATCATAAATACATTTAATTTTAAATTTCTTTTAACTTTTTGATTTTCACAGTTAGGGGCAATTTAAGATTGCATGCAGATGAAGTTCTTCTTCTTATGGACGAGATTGATAGTGGTTTGTCTGAAATTGAATTGTGCTAGAATGACGATGTACGACCTAATCCTTTATGATTGATCTGCCATTGACTAGCAACCCTGTTGGCAAACCAACTAGCACACCTTTAGAGGCAAGTGATCTATCTCTTCTTTCATGCGATGAAAGGGCGAGGCCTTCTCGAAGGCAATCTGCTGCTGTTGCCATTTTGAGTTCCAAGGGGTTAACATTTTAAAGACTGGCCACTTCAATATCTTCAATTCATGTGGTGACAAGTTGCAGAAGAACTTTCTCGAAGACCAATTGAGTCTATTTTTCTATTGAAGAGGAAGTACTAGTTTTTGATGAAATGAAGAAGATGGATGTCATTGAGAAGGCTTACAGATATGACTTTTTAAGGTCAATTACTTGCGACTTGATGATTAAGAAAGTGCATTTTGAGTMTCTTTCTAAAGCCAAATCACAAGTSATGAAGCTTGAGATGAGCCAACAAGCGACATCTACTAAAGTTGACAACTTGCAAAGGGAAYACATACTCTCAAGGAAAATAAGAAGAAACTCCAAACCTAACTTAATGCTACGGAGAGACATCAGTAAGAAGTGTTCATGAGCCTTCATGAAAGCCGAGAAGAATTGAAAAATGTGAAAGTTGGCGGTGCACCAAGAAAGAAGAGGTTACTGCGATTGAAAATACCCCTATTCAATCTGATAAAGCTGTGAAGAATTTGGAAGCTATGAAGGAGCTCTTTGAAGCAAAAGCAAGCAAGAGATAATTAACTTCAAGTTTAATATTTGAATGATTTTATTTCATGCCCCCTACTCAAATATTTGTTACACATAATGGATGAATAAAATATGCATTTCTTCTTTCATTTTATTTGTTATTATTTTTATTTACAAATTGTTTACTCAATTAAGGACTATYTAGTTTGTTATGCTATAATTGAACTGAAAAATTAACTTCGAAGCTTCCCATGTATCCTTTTAAAGGAATCTAATCAAAACATAGTTTGAGAATGTGAAAGAATTTATAGGAGGGTGGTACACATTTTAAACTATTGTAGGCCAAGAGTATCCATTTTTACCTACTTGGATTTGTTAGAGTGTTTTAGCAGTTTTTCCACATGCAACACATTTTATGGTTRTTTTTCCACAGTTTTAGCTCATGCAGATTAGGAGCATTCATTTGTACGAACTTGGACTTGTTGGAGTGTTTTAGCAGTTTCACCACATGCGACACATTTGGTTGTTGTTTTCCACAGTTTTAGCTCRTACAGCCTAGGAGCAACTTGAATTTTTGTTTAAGGCATTAAGACAATTTTAACTCTTATCAATGACCATGTATAGYTTAGGCTCGTACACTAGGATTATCCTTTTTTTTGGAACTTATGCATAGTAGCAATTCAAATACTTGCCATTGATGGGGCCAACACTTAATCCATCTTTGTTAACAAGCTTGTATGAACCACTTGAATATACTTCTTGCATGATATATGGACTATCCCATTTTACTGTGAGCTTTTTTATGTTTTGAGGATATATGATCGGCCTTTGAATTGATAGCACCATGTCATCAACTTGAAAAGAACGAGGACAAACTTTCTTGTTGAAGGCTCTGGAGATGCGAGCTTGATGACACTCTAAATGTTGTTGCCCTTCATCAAGTGCTTCTAACTCTTCAAGACGTAAGCGCGCATTTTCTTCTTATGTAAGTCTTTCTTGGACAACTATCCTTAATGAAGGTAATTGATGAACCTGTACAAAAGTAGGAAATCCGTTTGTTACTAAGTAAAGATTTTTCTTCCGAACTTCGAACACCACGTAAGGGGGTTCGCCCTCGGCCACGTTGTTTCGGTAGTTACCAATAACTGACAAGTGAGGGTTTGTTGTATATAGTCGACACCTCGAGGACTTCCTATATGAGTAAGTGACTATTACTTTTTCGAGAAAAGGTGATTTACGTTTACCGCGTCTGAAACGTTTTCTTCAACATTGAACATGCATCTAGAAATTACATAATAAGATTGACAATTACCTAATCAACTTAGGAAGTTGTTCGTGAGAACACGCGCCCTTAACAACGGTTCTTTCAAGGTAATTGTCCAGTTTTACTATAACGTAGACTTTTAACAATCTTCCCGGAGGCATACGGCGCGTATAGCTTATTCGTAGAAGTCGCTGAAGATGTGTCGTCTCGGATGCGAGCATGACGTAACCCGAAATACCAATAGCGTTGCGTAGAAGGAAGAGAACTCC
>MEJB01000010.1:1766691-1778200 GCA_001752375.1 Rhazya stricta | reverse complement strand
CCCTTTTCCCACTGAGGCTAATTAATAATCTATTGGCTTCCATATCGCATGCTTGCTGGCCTTATTAATACCAACTCGAATTTGTGTGGAGTGAGCTGATATGCACCTTAAGTGGGAATCTTTTGTGCTAGTTTGGAAAAGTTCTTGGGTTCAATAACGCTTTTATGATCACGAGATCCTCACAAATTTAGGGTTTCCTTTGTCCATAGTAGTATGATTATAGCGTGGAAAGCCATTAGTTGTTCGAGAACACTCTACTCCTCTTGTTCCTTCCCTCATCCTACTTATCAAGTTAATGCTCGTTTGCCTCCCTTCTCATTTGCTTTATTATCAAGCTAATGCTCATCTGCTTCCTTCCTCATCTGCTTTATTATCGAGCGCTGGATGCTCCTTTTTCTCATTTGCCTTGAGTCGCTTGTCTCCCAGGTTAACTCAACATTTTCCTCACATAATTTTCCATGAATCTTTATTCTTTTTATTTGAGGAAATAAGTAAGTTGCTAATAACTAAAAAAGTCAGAATATTATCACTTTTATAGAAGGAATTAAGAAGGCACTTAACGTACTAAGATATTAGTTAATTTAGATGCCAATCCCAAAATTTACTTCATAACGCCCTACATCTAAATATTAGGTTAGTAATCATGTCTTAATATACTAAATCAAAATATTATCACATAAAATTTATAGAAAGGATTAAGAATCAGTTAGTAAGACATTGTAAAATTAGATTATCAATAGACTTAATCCAAAAAATATCTAATTCGTTCAATTTAATGTACTAATTGAATTATCATATAAGACCTTCAATTATCAAATGATCTTAATTCTTGATAAGTTCTTAATTCATTTAGTATTGAATATTAAATTATGTTATATATTGACTCTGCTCAAACAACAAGTGCTATAAGTCTTCAAATAGCAAGGAAGTTCAATTCAGGGAGTTTCTAAAAAATGGACATCTTTTAAGAAAAGAACGTTCACAATGGATCGTATTGTAGCATTAGCGGCATCATTGAACCCCAACGCATTTGCCTAATGCGTTGGAAAATCACCATCACATTTTTTAAATGCATTTGGTCTATCTATTGCGAGGCTAGAACAGAGGGGATTGGACGAGTAATTGCAGAGGAGGATGGATCTGGTAATGGAGTGGGTGCTAGTGAATCACAATGCACAAATTGAGGCAGGGAGAATGGTAGGAGGGCCGGTGTTGTTGGATCTCAGAATCGCTGGTCTGTGGCATCGAGACCTCTGCAGATGAAGTAGAAGACGGTGGAGTCGTGGAGGACACGGAGCAGCATGAGGATCTGCATTTCGATTGTGGTGCCGGCGGAGAAGAAATTGATGAAATCGACGTAGGGGTGAAAGCGTTACTTGCCAAGCAGAGAGAGGCGTTGCTCGAGGGGCAGTGGAAGCCGGAGATGGAACAGAGGTTACCATGGTTACCATCATGTGTCGCGCTGGTGTGTGCGGCGGTGCTTGCGCACTTGTGACCAAATGGCGGTGACTGCTAGTAGATCTGTGCCACCAACCTGATGGAAGGGGTGAAGCTGTCACGTCGGAGGAAGAGGAGGATAGCTTCGTAACCTCTAGAACTTGTCCCCGGCCCATTGCAGCGGTGGGTGGAAGAAGAGGGATGGAGTGGTCTTGGCCTTTGGTGTCGGATGGAGTGATGTCAATGCTGGGCAGCATTCAGAGAAGGCATATGCAACGGCAGCATCGAGGCAGCAAGATGGTGGTTGAGATGCTAGAGAAAGTGGTAACGATTGGCAAGGAAGAAGTGAGAAAGAAAAGAAAATTAGGTTTTATTTTGTCAACGCATTAAGTAAATGCGTTAGAGCTAATTATGCCACTTTTTTATAGTATGGTCTATTATGAACGCCATCTTTTAAAGAACCTTCATTTTTTTAAAACTCCCATTCAATTCATATCAAGTGCTAATTAAAAAACTTAATTATTGAACATTCCACTAATTAAGTTATACCCACCTTAAATCTTCACGCCTTCAATTTCTTTGTTTGCTGCGATTTTATTGATTACAAGGAGTGCTTATTCTTGAAATATTTGCTTCCAACGTCCTCATAATTTGGATTATCTTATTAATAGATGGAAGTCACTCAGAATATATTGTCCCAACTTGCAATTCGTTTTGCTGCCGCTGGAGCAGTAGCACTGATAAAGGAGTCTTCACTTTTTCCGCTTCCCTGGAAACCCTCTTCCTGGGATTAGAAACGATCTCCCGAGGATGAACACGAGGAATGACAAGATGTTGATGAAGAATCCAGAGAATCGTAGACTAGATGTTCCCATAAACCCATAGCTTTCTGAACTGCTTCAATGGGAAAGTTGAGATGTGCCTTATTTGGGCCTCTAATTCCTAAAGCAGCCTTGTAATGCGCCATTGCTGCTTCTTCAGCTGTTTCAAATGTACCAGGCCAAATTCTTGCCCCTTTTCTCGATGAATCTCTTATTTCAGCTGCATATTTTCCCCATGGCAGCCTTCGTATGGTACCCCTCTGTAATGTCTTGCAACATGAACCTTCTCGACTTCTTGAGCATGAGGTTTCGATTCCGTGTTGTTGATACTGCTTTTCTTATGAATATGGTTACCTGGGAGTTCTCGGTTGCTTGGAGGAATAATTCCATCATGAAGTTACATCCTTCCCCTCTGCTCCCCGTCAAAATGTATCTGCCTAGACTTGGCAGCCTTTTGCAAGATTTCCATCGATCCGTCTCTCCCCTGAAGGCTGGCCAGTTCTTCCCATGCCGGCAAGATTCAATAGCAATTTGTTGTGCATTTTCTGCTTTCATTTTTTGGCAATGAATTTTCACCCAAACATTCTCCAGAATTGCTTCGGAATCCCCATGGTACTCTTTTTTTTTTTTGCCCATTTTCTGCTACCAGAAATTCAAAGCCCTATCACCAAATTGCATAGAAAGAGAGAAAACCACCATGGGCTGAAAAGGTTCATGTGAGGGGGCAGGTGTGGCTTTGGGTGTGAAAATTGAACCTTAATGACCGAATAGTTTTGCACCTCTTTACCTGATTTTTCTGCCTCAGGTTTCCTTTAATTTGGAAGGACAAAAAAAATAAATTTGAAAAACGAAAGTTCAGAATATATTTAAGATATAGAAAGTAATAATGTTGGTAATGAGCAGAAGTGCAACGGATTTTCCCAATAGATAATTAACGATCAGCACATCCCTTAGTATAAACATTTCACAAAAAGCATGTTAAGCAGGTTTGTGCTTGTGTATTTAGAGATAAAGAATAAATGTATGCTACTACCTGATCCCAGAAAGCCAATGACGGGCCAAAAGGTAAGGTGGGAGTAATAATAACACCCAGAAATGGCCATGGAAGAGGAATGAAGACGAGAGGAATAACGGGATTTATTGGAGTGGATGATGCAATATACAAGATCATAAGATAGTTTAGGTAAGCAAAACATTTGTTTGCAAGATCTGTAATTCTAAATGTCTTTTGCGTCCCTAAAGTGAGCTTCACAGAATTGTCACGCTTTTATTCCCTCAAAGAGAAACTCTTCATATTCTATATCTTTGTTTTTGAAAAAGCTCTCTTTATTAAATCTCGAGATATTAAGTTGTTGATAAGTTTTTAGTATTAATTGGGTCACGTTCACCTTGATATTAGCCTTATATAATTGAACTCACAAATAAAACAAAAAAATATCAAAATGTTTAGTGTTGAACTCAGCACGCACTGCTTTTGTTTATGAGGGTTCAGCAAGTCCACTCCAATTGATTTTGTTTGATGAGATTGATTCCATAGGAAGAGTAAAGTTTATTTGTGAAATCCTTAAATTCCTCTATATGATTCCCAAACTTATTATTTTGCTTATATTTTAGTGGAGAGATGAAAGAAATGCCGAGCTTGACGTAGATGTTAATCAATTGCTAACTGTTGTTAAGTCTTCACTTTTCTATTTTGTTGGCCCCCTCATGCTTCTTCTTTTGTATTTTGTTTGATGTGTTTTTAAGAATTAAACAGGTGCATGGGTTTGAGCAACTGGATAAAATATTTGTATTTATAGTTGGACCGAGAATAGACTTGATTTTATYGATCCTGCATTAACGAGGTTTTGTTTCTAATCCCAATACCTCCTCTTAGTCACTTGAAATATCGTCATACTTTTGATTAGAAAACTTTCTTGTTACAGGCTGGGAATATTTGAACTTAGCTTAAAGTTCTATGTTCTCAATAGGGTGGGATGCTTGAAGATGTTGGAAGTTCACACGAAAGAGCTCTCAGCCTGTCAACTTCTCAATCTAGACACAGATTTACAGGAGATAGGTAATTTGTTTACTTTTCGTACCAAAATCTGAAACAATGCCAAATCAATAGGTACGTTTGATATTCTTATTTTGCAAATTTGAATAGTTTAATATATCAAGGGTACTTAGATCACTGCAATTATTTGACATCAACAATAGTCTTATTATACTATTTTGTACTTCAACCATGCTAGTATAATTCAAATTGGCAGCTTGTCATGCATTCGCCCTCTTAAAGCTGCATTGAAGATACCGTGATTGGTGATGAGTTTTCCCTTTTTAATTGATAAGAGTTTAAAGATGACAGCAAAAATGTGAAGAAGGAAGTAAAATCCTCCAACTGGAGTGAACTTTTTAACTAATCTTTTATGAAACCATAAAGAACAACAGGYATGAGATTGGCATGAAGAAGCTGTAATGACTAACTTACTGAGATTAATGGTTTTTCCGCACAGGCGTTGATTATTGGAGTTGATTTGTAAATGAAGTGTAAAAGTRAAGAACTGACCATGACAATTGTAAGGGTGTTCTTGCAGAAGGRCAGATTTGGYGTATGTGGGAGACTCGAAGGAAAGACAAAGTCAGGGGTTTTCATTGAGTATCCACCTRAGGAGGTAAGTCAAGAATATGATATGGGGTTGGAATATAGTCGTGTATTTTGTTGAATTTGGATTAGCTAATAGTCTCGATCCAACTTTGCAAAAATTGATATTAGTTGCGGGAACTTTGAAGGAACGCCACATGCGAGGAGCTGACAAAGGAATCATAATGTCCCATTAATTACCTACTTGAGGAGGTAACTCGATTCTATGATCTAGAGCATAAATGGTTGCATATTTTGTTGGATTTGCCTTAACTATTCTTTTTCTTGTTTCTTTCGTAATTTCATAGTCTCAAACTGAGTCTACAAAAACCAATTTTAATCTTGTGAACTTAGGAGCAACTCTTAGGGATWTGTTTTGTCTAGGCTTTTAAGATTATAGTGAATTACATTTGCATAACACATTGGTATCAAAGCAATAGCTTTTCCGATTGTCAAGAGATTTTGCAGATTATGTTCAGATTTCAAAACACGCAGCTAGGCTATAGTGTCTTGACTATGGTGGTTGTGTATTGCATTGATGGTTGATTTTGATAAGGTGATTGCCTATTGCCAAATGTTGTAAGTTTGCTAAATCGATAGCTGCTTATCTGTACTGCACGTTTAAGCCATGCATAGAACCGTTACTACCACCGCCCTTAATTATATCTCCGTCAGTGTTTTGTTCTTGTGCGATTTATCTAAGAACGTTAACATTTTCAATATATATAAGACCTTATATACCTAATTCTTCCGAGTCTTATCAAACCTTCATTTTCTCTCTTCTAGTAGCGMTTAGAAGTTTTTACTCGCCATCAAGAATGGTACGCAATTTTTTCCTCCCCGAAGTTACGAGGATGAGGAATTCCTTTTTCGCTGAGGTTTGTCTTGCTTGCTTTTCTGATAGCGATCTAAATCCCTAATTTGTATAGGTGAAGTTTCTAATTGAGATTATTTGTTTAACATCTGCCTCAGTTGCCTTTTGATACTGTGCTGAAAAGAGAAATGAATTGAATATTTCTAATCTGGAATTCGATCGAGGAAGTGGAGATTCGAGAATCCCTCCTTTCCTCTTTATTTTTAGTGAGCATAGATCAAGACTCATGTAGTCATGCCTTGAATTATTTTAATTGTGTAAATTTGTTAAAATTCGTGGGCATTGGAAAAAAAAAAAAAAAAGTCAATGTAAAAGGATTTGAAAAGAGCGAACACAGTTCACCTTTAATGCCCAAAATTAAGATAGATATCAAGAATGATGTGTGAAATTATGGATGATATGGGGCTCTAAATCACAAGCTTTATGTCCTAAAATACTATCTCTGTGAGCGCCAACTATTAATTTGTTCGGTTCTTTCAAGAATGAGCAAGTCCTCTTTTTTGTTTTTCCTTGGTGAGACTAGAAACTCATCGCATAATCATTAGGGACTTATTCTGAAATTATTTTGGAATTTCCGCTGAAGCTTTTTATCGTTCRAAAGTAAGTCTTTTGACAATATGGTATTTCATTCTTTTGCAGCAAATCCTTTTGGATACCTATTTCTTGCGTCTGGAGGCAAAAGAGGCGCAGAATTCAGGCATCACTGAAAATACTTATGCTGACTATTTCAATCATTGCTCCAGAATTTTGGGTTATGTGAGGGAAGAACTGTAAGTAATTTGATACGTCACTGCCCTCCTTTAAGCCCATTATTTTAAATAGTTTAAGAGTTGCCATGATCATAACTAAGGTTACTAACAAATGTGCTACATAGGAAGGGATATCCTAAGAAACCTGCTTATACTCTAGAGAACTTTTTGACGATACTCAGACAAAGCAGTGCACGGTAAGACATTCTTTACTTCCTCCTGTTTCTCCTTTCTCGGTAGTCTTAGAGAAGAGAGTCCACCTGGGATGGGTGCATATTTTCCTTCATTTTTGGATTTTTAATGGTATAGCCACCGACTTTTGCAGCGTTGGAGCTTTACAGGTGCAGAATGCAGTTAACAACTTGGATGACTGTGTGCCCGGAGGAAAATTATCAGAGTACTGTCTTTTTATTATCCCTATAAGCTTAACTCTTTAAGTTTGTTACTGTAAATTTGATTTCCTGTGGACACTGCAATAACCTCATTAAGTCCTCGTATGTATCTAAAAGATGCGAGGTTGCCTTTCAGCAGCTGAAGAGAGAGTTACAAAGGCTGAAGAACAATCTAGAGACTTATTTTGAGGTGCCATTATGCATACCTTCCTCCCCGTTTTTCTTCATTACCTTTTGTCTTTTTGGTGTGGTTTTTATTTGTTTCTTTTTTTCAGCTGAAATATCGCTTTCCGCATGTTCATGTGAGCGATGATGGTGATAATGGCAATGGTGGTGAGAATGGCAATGGCGGTGAGAATGGCAATGATGGTGAAAATGCTGATTAGGGAACTGATGTACTGATGATAGCAACAGGGAGGAGAAAGGGATGAACTCATCCGGATGTGCTGTTCTTCCCTTGTCATTTTTACTAGATATGTATTATATTGGATCATCAAGTAATGACCAACTAATGTGGAGTCTTTTCTGTTGTAGTTTTCTTCCCATGTTAACTGATTATGTGGATTTTATGCTTCTCTCTTCTTCTGGGTCCTGACTGTTCTCTATTATATTTTATTTTTCTCCTTTTTATTCATTGCTTTTAGCAAAATTGACTTCTAATCTTTTACTCAGAAGTTATAATATGCATTTTATTTGAAATATGATAAGAGTTGTAACAATTGTTCTATTCTATACAAAGAAATATATTATTAGTAGTCACAGTGAAGCTCTTAAGCCTCAGACGTGCATGGAGATTAGCTGCTCGTTTGATAAAAATAAATTTTTTTGTTGGAAAAATAAAAATTTTGTAATTTAAATTTATTTATCAAGTTTAGAGAATGAAAATTATCTTCTTCAAAGATTTTTATTTTTTTTTTGGGGAAACCCCTGATTTCCCATCCGAGTAGCTAACAAAGGAATCATAATTTCCCATTAATTATTTAGGTAAATGTGTTTGGAATCGGAATTTAAAGTTTAAAAGTATCTATAAAATATCAAGGTATCGTTGTTGAAAGGCGTCACTTGGTTGAGAATTATTTTCTCGTTCATTTAATAAAATCATGTATTTCTAAAKTCGCTATCTTTTTTATCTTAAAGGAACTCTGATTATGGGTTAGGCTGAAATCTTTCAAGAGCTTTTCTCCATCAACATATTTTGCGGATTTGCCTTCACTTTTCTTTTTCTTGTTTTGTTCCTATTTTTATAGTCTCAAACTGAGTCTACAATAACCAATTTTAATCTTGAGAACTTAGGAGCAACTCATAGGGATATGCAGAACAGTTTCCAAGTTTTGGCTACGCTTTTAAGATTATAGTGAACGAAATTTTCCTAAACTCATTGGTATTAGCCCCTCTTTGGATCAAATATTTTGGAGAGGAAAAAGAATTAAATCCTTAAAAAACTGAAAATTTACCCGAGTTTTTGTTAACTAGGAAAATCTTTAAGGAAAATGAAACGACCTGCAAGAAAATAAATTTCCTTGTTTTGGTCTCTAAGATTTTTGGAATGGAAATAAAAAATAAATCAAAAAATTATTAATCCTACTAAGGCCTGGTTATAATAAAATTATAACTTTAGACAACGTCATTTATGGATAATAAATAAACCTTCCCGATTCTTGGCACATGTCCTCTCTCATTAAATTACTAATTCTATAACCTTTCCGTGGAGAAAGCTGCTAAACTCGCGTTCTACGCTCCTTAGCACTGCAAACGAACGGAGATTTAGGAAGGTTTGCCAGGCACATTTTAGTAGTAACCTGTAACGTATCCGGCCCCGACGATACCAGTGAAACCTTCTCTGGTTTTTGTTAAAGATAACCACCATTCTACTAAAGATATCCGTATCATCGAAGAAATTGTAACCTGGAAATGGACGAGTAAGCTTTCAACGAGTACTTGCCATATCTGCATGATTTAGTAAGGTACAGTTAAGACGTTCGTGTTCGCTCTTTCAAGTGTGATATGACGTGTCGGTTGCTGTTTACGGTAATAAAACTATGAGTACAGGTCGAGCGTCTAAGGTAACAGGGTTAAGCTCGAATGTTATATCCATGACTAGACAGTTAAATGTATGTACTTTTTCTATAATTAAAAATTTTTACTTTATCACTTAATAGAGGTTTTTTGAGTTAAATTTATATTGACCTACATATTCATTTGAATGGAGTATTGCCCCTTAGTTTGACCAGGGTTAAGGTTTTAGGGTTTATTAGCAAAAACAAGAACCACATTTAACGTTGTAAGTGAAATATGTTCGAGTAACAGGTTACAAAGAAACCTAAATTATGGTTAAAAAAGGGGCTTTGTACGTTTATTAGAATTGAGATTCAGTAGGGGACAACCGATATAAGGTCAAGTAGAGACACTTCCTCTATCTTTGACATTTTCGGTTGAGGAGTTTCTGCGATGAGTCTTTCCTAATTAATTCCTGTCCGTCATCTTATCTACGAAAGGCTACGAAAATTTCACTTTGATGCTCCTTATAAAATGACACTCCTTATCAAGACGGTAGATTAAAACGAAGCATTTGGACAAAAGACGAAACGGTATAAGGCGGCGCAGCTTAATGAACTTACGAAAAGTCTTCAGTACATTGTCGTTCATAAGAGGTCACAAAAGTTTTGGAAATTTGGCAGTATCAATCCGGTCGGCAGGGCTAACAGCCTAACCTATAAAAGTCACTTTACTTTCTACCTCGACTCCTTCTTCTAGTTTATTCTCGAGTGACACTCACTACACCCCTTCTGCTTAATTTCGATTGCCTGACAATTTTACGTGAAGCAGTTCACCATGTATCCCCAACATATCCACCCAACCAAACTTCGGTTGACCTCATAGCGCCGAATCCAGGAGTTTAACGTAACCCTCGAGTTTTAACAAGTAAAATTAAAAAATAATTTTTTATATAAATAATAAGATAAGGTGAAATAGGAGAGAGAAAATATATGCAATCTTATGGTGTAGAATTTTAAAGAAAATAAAATGAACTATAATTTAGATATTTAAAAATATATCAGTAACATATTAAAATTTATTACATACTTCAAACTAATATGAACTTAAGAAGTTTATAAAGTTATAAAATTTTTTATTTCATTAAATTAATCAATTTCATGAAAGAGTTACACTTTCACGGAATCGCGGCCTCGGGCTTAAGTATATATATATGTTATTAAAATACATAATTTTAAACATTATATATTGATTTTTTTTATTTATAAATAAAAAGTAAATACGTCTAGGTGCGTTCGGTAAACCTATCGATATCAAAACTTAATAATTAATATTAAAAATACAGTAACCTTAACCTATATTTCAAAACAAATTAAGAGTTTAAAGAAAAAAAATAAGTTCAACTCGAACTTTTTGTCGAGTACTCACACTCGACTACGAGCTCGAATTTTAAAAGTTTTCAGCCCTCTTTTTTTTGAACTTTTTACTCGAGCTCGTTTCGTTTAGGGCCAAATGAGTCCGAGTTAACTCTTCAACATCCGAAAATTAAAACCATAAGAAAAACACTAAATACTAAGATGAGGAGCCAAGGATTCGAAAATGTGTTATAGTTGAGCCTTAGTGTCGTTCACCACGTTGAACATGATTGTGGTGTATAAAACTCGAGGGAAAACCCAAAACAAAAACAAGGTTTAATGAGGAAACCAACACGAAGAAGCGACAGACAACACCAGACAGCCTATAAAGAAGAATGTTAACGCTTTCTTATATTTAAAGGAAATGTTCACAAAAATATACTAAAATCCAGTGCAAAACTTATTCAAGTTAAATCATACATTTAGATTTACTTAATTTATAAATAATTTAATTTTGATATTATTGTATTATATACATACTTTTTAATCCTTACTAACTATTTTGATTCACAATCCAGTTATTCACTGTAAATAATTATTTTTACATAGTTCGTGAATTAGCTCGTAAAAACCTTATAGGATGCTTATCTTCTTTCGAAATTGATTAACATTTTAAATCTACAAGAAGTAATAAAATACGATTACTACTCAAAAGAGTACATTTTCTATGCTTAGAAATTATTGGTACACCTATACAAATAATATATAGTATAACGTCTATCCCTTATTCTTTATATAATCCGATAAATTAATCTTAAGGTCCTGAAGAAAAACTTACAGTTAACTTCCCTTTTGCCAACGGAAAACTCCCGAAGGTCAACGAAAATTTTTAATTCTTCTAGTTTATATAAAATCAAATAAATTTTTAGAATCCCGAACAAAATATTAAGTGAAGTCGTGAATTTTAAGTTTGCTAAATTTCACGAAGAACTTAATTTAAACAACCTTATTAAATTAAAATTTTTGCAAATTATGTAATTACGAAGAATTAAGGAAGATAATTAAAATTTCGTATTATAGCACTGAATTATAAAATTCAATCTAATAATTTAAATTATGAATATAAATTCGCATTCAGAAATTAACAAATGTTTAAATTAATAAAAAATTTGAAGTTTAAATATGAAGTTAACCGTTAATTAAAACGTTCCTCCACGTATCCTCAAGGTTTTTTTTGGGCAACCGTGGTCAGTGGTTCGTCTC
>MEJB01000010.1:1731628-1759439 GCA_001752375.1 Rhazya stricta | reverse complement strand
AAATACCTTGTTATTCGCCGATGGTTTCTCGTACATATCAGACAAAGCTTTCATCATGCTCGCGGTGGTCTTCTCTTTTGCCACATTGTGCGCAACGTTTTTCGACAACGTCAATCACACAACCCCCAGAACTTGTCTGTCAAGGAGCGCCCATTCTGCCTCGTCCATTTCCTTTGGTTTCTCACTCAAAGGGAGATGAAGTTTTCTGGCATACAGATAATCTTCTATTTGCATTTTCCAAAATGAAAAATCTGTACCGTCGAACTTCTCAATCCCATGTACTGATCCATCATTGAGAGCCATTATTTGATTCCAGCTATAGCAACATGCCACTGGTCTCCTTTTTGTCCACTATTGTCTCCTTTCTCGGACTTCAAGCTCTGCACAGAAACACTGGCCTGGTCCCGAGCGACTCACACGCAAGCCGGGATGTCGACTCCTCCACTGCCCGGACCTCAAGCTACGGCGAGATAGGGAACAGGCTGCTCTGTCTCTGATCTCGTTCTGTTCTGCTGCTGGTCTCACGCTCATCACTGCGATTCACTGCAAATCGAGGAAGATYGATCCTGATCTGGACACGTCATTATCAACGCCGAACTCTGGTCTTCAGATCTGCTCGGCTTCGCCACTGCTTGCTGTGCCGTTCAGATCTCTGCGACCAGTCACCACCAGTGGTCGCTTGAACATCGTTCGGTTTCTACAGAGACAAATCTGACCTTTCGCGGCTTCAAAAGACAGCCCAGTACACGATGTCGGTTGGGTCGGCAGAAGATCTCAGATTCGTCGAGGACAACGGCGACCGGTGAAGTTCTGTTCCTCCTTTCTTCTCTCGTTTCTCACCTTGCTCTGTTCTGTCGCTCTCAATCTGCGCCTTAGATTCCAGATCTCATATTCGAAACAGATCGAGACAGAGAGATGACTGTAGACTGTGGCTGCCAAACAAGAATTCCATTTCGCGGCTAGACGGACAACGGCGAAACGACGGTGGCGAAACAGTGTTGGCTCTGATACCAGTTCTTAGGCCTTGTTTGGTTTTCAATTTTGTATTTCCTTTGTCAATTTTCAGAAATTGTGTATAACAGAAAGCAGAAAAGAAATCAGATTTGGACACCAGAAATTATAGTGGTTCCCCCCAATGTGTAAGAGGTACATCCACTTGCTGCTCGCAAGAAACAATCACTATAATCTCAAAAAAGAATTCTGTGTTTATACCCAACTCCCTCTTCTCTTTTGTCTACCTCTGTTTCTCTTTATTTTTTACTGTTCTCACAGGCTCACATGTCGCACTGATGCATGCTGTCAACATCTCACACAGTGACGGCTCACAGCCAAAGCAAATAAATAGGAAGAAAACTAGGTCAACAATGGTATACATGTGAAAAGTTTAAAATACCCTTGCAAGATTGGACTTCACATACAACATGCGCTAATAGTTGAATTGCTTTTTTTGTATTCGGAGAAGGAAGTTTTACTATGTACTCTCAGTGGTATCATGGCTAGGAAATGGAAGGAAGCTCTCATTCGGGTGAATAGAATTCACCATAATCGTCTGCAAATTCTCTTCAAAGATGCGGCATTAATAGAGTCCATTCTGAATCAAGGTCCTTGGTGCTTTGTCAACAACCTCTTGGTTATGGTTCCCTGGTGCCGGGATGAGGATGTGACTGAGGCTGAGCTTAAGCTTGCGCGCTACTAGATGCAGATATATGGTTTTCTGTCGGCTTGCTACACTAGTGATGCTGGACCGAGAATTGCAAGCCAATTAACGACTGTACTGAAATCCAGGTGCGTGAAGGAACTACTAATGGCTCCTTATTTTTCCGAATGAGATTTTTACTTGATGTTTCTCAGTCTATAAGGCGTTTCCTGTGGGTTAGTGTACCTAGGGAGGGTGCAAAATGATGGGTTTGTAGCTATGAGAGGTTGCTATCTCTATGTTATAATCATGGGAGGATGGGGCATATTGCAAAAAATTGTAAAAAGAATGAGGAGAGGGAAGGAGCTGAAAATTATACAGCACCTGTGGGTTATGGGTTGTGCTTGAATGCTGATCAAGGAAGGTTTGTATTGCATGCAAATAGTTGTATTGCTGATTCTGTGCGCACGAATGATGGAGTGGGTGTGCAGTTGGCATCTATCGGGGATTTTGGGGTGGAGCAGGAGGTTCAGCCGCCTAGGAAGGGGTTGGGTATGATGCGTCGGCGCTTGGTGGGGTTGCATTGACGGGTGTTGATGGGGYAGGGGTTGCAATTAGGAATTGTGTTGCACAGAATCAGGTAGAGGGGGGTTGTCCGTAGACCTTGGTRGACCAGAGTGAGGCTGGTAAGGGGGGAAGCAAACACAGGGGTTGGCAGGTGCATGGGGGGTGGTTGAGGGTGCTCATATGGGTATGCCAATGGAGGTTGCCATGGACCAGCATCTAGATATCGGTTCTACGGCTGCAAGGGGGAAGTGCAAGTTGGAGGAGGATGAGGGTTGTGAGAGTTTTTTTTAAAGCCTCTACAGGTAAGAGGCAGAAGGTTACTGAAATTAGCAGCAAGGTAGATTCTGGTCAACATAGTAGTCAGCAAAATTTACCAGCAGCGGCTCATGCTTTGCAGGACCGCCGAATTGTCGGGGCCTTGGGATTCTTGCGTTGCAGCAACTCATTAAATTAGAAAATCCTGAGATTACTTTTCTTTGTGAGACAAAGGAATCTAGGCAACTGTTTGAAAAGGTSAAGTGACAGACTGGTTTTTTTAGTGGCATCTGCGTGGAGAAGCAAGGCAGGGTGGTGGTCCTTGACGACCAAGGTGTATTGTTTTTTTACGGAAATGTTTTATCAATCATATTGACATTTGTGTTGATTGTTTTTTTTTTTTTTTATACAGGTTTTTTTGGGTGTTCGGATCGATAGGGTTGTAGGGTTTCTTGGAAACTCTTTCAACCGATTGAACATAGGCGTCTAGCGCCATGGTTGCTTACTGGGTATTTCAACAAGGTCCTATCTGGGAAATGATGAGTCGGCTCATTGTTTTCCCGGCACAATTGTTTCTTATGAGTTTGTTGCTCACTTTGATCATTATCCTTTATTGGTTTCCACTATTCCAGTAGCCAGCGCTTGGGTGCTCTGGAGGGGCCGACAAAAGGTGTTTCGGTTTGAATCTTTTTGGTTGCAAGATGAGTGTAAGGAGATAGTTGAGGAAGCATAGGGGGTCTAGGAGGACTTTGTGGGCCGTGGTCTAAACATCTGTGAAGAGTTGTTTTTTGTGGTGGAGTAAGGTARAGAGAGGGTACATTCGGAAGCAGGTTGATGGGGCTAGCTGAGCTGACTGATAGGTGTGCAGGTAAGGAGGCAGTGAATAGTGCTAAGAACGACATTGACCACTTGCCACAACTGCAGTAGGAGTTTTTGGAGGATTCGATCTTCGTTGAGATAGGGTGATCCTAATACTGCCTATTTTCATCACTATTGTCATGATCACATTGGTTTACCCCTGTTTCTTTGGTAGTTTAACGGGCGATCGCCTCTCCTACAAGAAAAGGTCGAGTCCCTACAAGGTACGTACTACTCGGAGTACCGGACTTGTACGTCAAAAGTGCTTTCATWGCTAAAGCTMGTGTTTTGATCCTTGCACCGATTCTCATCTTTTATCTTTTGTTTTGTGTGTTGAGCGAATATTGAAAGAAGGTTCGCGGTCTATAAACAATATAAATAAAGAATTTTTTATTCAATTGTTCATTCGCTTCAAGTTAACAGTGACCCAAACCGGTACTTCATACTTCACTCACTTCCTCAAACACTTGAGACTGAGGCCATGTTTTGCGAGTGTAGGCGAAGATGTTCTCGAAGCTCCAGAGGAAGTGAACAATGAGTTAATTGGGAGCAAGTGAACAGAAGGCGAAGGCAATAGAAGAGTGGGGAGTCCCCAAGCTACGACCATTTCTTGGCGTGTAAAGAGGAATTGGATTGATAGTATTTTTAGTCGTGATTGGAGGTAGTGCAGTACTATGAAGGTTTATTTACTTCTAGTGATGAGGATCCTAATTTTGATTCCTTGCTGGATAGGGTATGGAATGTAAACGGACTGGAAACTAGAGCTCGTCGTTTGATCACTGCGAATGAGGCACTKGGGGCTGTGAAGAGTATGCATGCCTCTAAGGCTCTGGGGCTGGATGGTCTATGTGCTATATTTTATCAGACGTTCTGGCCAATTGTTGGTAGAGATGTCTCTTGGATGGTTTTGGATGTGCTTAATGGTGAGAGAGGGGTGGCAGGAGATAAACCAAACTTTTATCTTCCTCATTCCAAAGGAGAAAAACCAGTCTCTAGTTGCGAAATTCCAGCCTATCAATTTGTGCAACATGTTGTTTAAGATTATTGCGAAAACCTTCACTGGTAGGCCTCGACGTTTCTTCCCTTTTATGGTGGATAAGATTCGGAGTGCATTTTTCAATGACAGACTTATCACAAATAATGCTCGTCATAACTTTTGAGGCATTCCATTGGATCCAAAAGGGGTGAGGGCGGTCTGCGCATGYGGTACTGGAATGCGATATGAGCAGAGCATATGATAGGGTGGAGCAGAGGTATCTGGAGTGGATGTTGCCCTGCCTGGGTGTTCCGGCGCATTTGGTGCATGTCATTATGGAGTGTTCTTAGTAAATGGTGTCCTACGAGGGCTTTCAGGCCGAGCTATGGCATTAGACAAGATGATCCTCTCCCGCCCTTTGCTTTTTGTCATTTGCACTGAGGGATTCTTAGCCCTTCTTAAGAGGGAGTGGTGGAGAGGTCCTTGAAGGGTATGCTAATGGGGAGTGGGGGTCCTGTGCTCATGAATCTGTTTTTCGCGGAATGACAGTCTTCTCCTCTTGCAAACAACTAGGTGAAATGCTCAAACAATAAAGGCAATCCTGAAAAGGTATGCCGATTATAAATTATCAGAAATCTTCTGTATAGTTTGATGGTCGGGTAGAGGATGTAGTGAGGGAGGATATCTGTGGGGTGCTTGGGATGGAGCTGAGTGAGGGGAGGGGAAAGTATCTTAGTTTACCTTATCTAGTAGGGAGATCTAAGAAGGAGATTTTCATGTACATTACTGATAGGGTGTGGAAGAAGGTTAGGGGTTGGAAGGAGAAATTACTCTCCTAGGCGATTAAGGCAATTCTAATAAAATACGTGTTGCAAGTGATCCTTATGTATGCAATGTCTAGTTTTATTCTGCCCGTTTCTTTGTGTAATGAGATTACTGCTTTGCTTTAGAATTTATAGTGGGGGAGAGGAGGGGAAAGGGATATGTTGGAGGAGTTGGGAAGCTTTGTGTAGCCCAAAAGCTGAAGGGGGGATGGTTTTCGTATTTTTGAAGTTTTTAATTTTTCTTTACTTGAAAAGCAAGGTTGGAAGCTTCTAAATAACCTAGATTCTTTTGTGGTTCGGGTCTTAAAAGCTGAGTACTATTGGGGTATATAGTTTTTAGGAGCTAGGTTGGGGCGGAATATGTCTTATGTCCAGAGAAGCATATGGGAGGGAAGGGTTTGTTAATACAAGGTTAAGGTAGCAGGTTGGAAACGATGCTGGTTGCCCGTGCCTTTTTATCTTAAGGCGATCTCTCCTAATCCTTTTTTGCCTCAAGATCTGCAGGTTAATTCCATTATTTTACGTGGTCCCCCACAATGGATTATGGAGCTTATACAGGGCTTGTTTTTATCTCATGATATTGAAGAGGTTCTTAACTTACTTCTTTCATGTCTTTTGTGAGGATAGAATGATATGGCATTATGAAGCTAGTGGCGTCTTCTCTGTGAAGGCTGCTTCTCGCATGGGAATGGGTTTCTTGGATAGGCTTCGGAGTTGGGATTTAGATACTTCTGCATCCCATGGGCTAAAGGGGTCTTTTTGGTAACTGTTGTGGTGTGTTGAGGTGCCGCCTAAGGTGAATTTGATGATTTTGAAGGTTATAGTAAAGCTCTGTCAACTGGAGAAAGTCTTTAAGGAAAAAATGTCTTGATGTGGAGAATAGGTGTGCTTTTTGTGGAATGGAAGGGAAGAGTGAGGGTCATCTATTCCTTGCTTGCAAGTTTGCACGATGGGCATGGAAGCAAGTTGGACTCAAGCTAGATTGGGCATTTATTGGTGCATAGAGTTTCAGTTGTGTAGGTGAAGAGGGGAGCTAGCCTGTAGGGTGTGTTGGTCGGTTCGGCATGCAAGAAATAAATTAATTTTTAGAACAACGTTTTGCTTGCAGGAGACGTTGCACTATTTTCCATGAATTACTTGAAGGAGTTCCAGGTTGCAAGGAAGGTGGATGATGGTGGACAGATGTCGGAATTAGTGGCGAGGGGGAGGGGGGGAGGTGCCTAGGAGTGGACAGAAGAAGTTGAATGTCGATGGGGCTTACGGTTTAAGGGGGCGTTGGAATTGGCACTATTTTTAGGGACTCTGAGGGTACAATGTTGGTTTCAATGGCAGCGGCAGTGAAGGACGCTACAGGTCCTGAGTATGTCGAGATGGTGGCTTTTCATGGGTTTGACCATGGTGTAGCAGCTGGGTCAAGGCCTTGGCTCAATCCTTGGGTTGTTGTAGCTTCCCATATGTGCCACGAAATGCCAATAAATCAGCACATTTGCTAGCTAAATTAGGGTGTAATTTGATTACTGAGATGTTTTGGATAATAAATGCACCCCAGATGTATTATCTGCAGCTCAGGCTAACTTAGTTGAATAAAATGCATCTTTCTGCCTAATTTTTTTTTTTTTTGAGATAAATAATTGTATCCGAGTGAGAAGTAGATACGGAGAAGATACTCCTAAATTCTGTAACATGATTTAAAATTTAGATGTTTCCCTGCAACTTTGCCAAGGCCTAGCTTGGAAATTAGGAAAGAAGATTTGAGAAAGTTCAAAACTTTATTTGGGAATTTAGAAGAGAAATGRTTTTTTTCTATCTAGGTTGAAGAGAAATGAAAAGCAAGGGAATTAATTAGAGACAATTTTACAGTCATTTCTTCAAATGAAAAAAATAAAAAATAAAAAGGAAAAATCAATAGAATTGTTCTCAAACTCATAAAAACCCTTTATGAAACTCCAACAGCAATGGCCAGCAATGGAGTCTCCTCCTCTATGCTTGATGGGAATATTCTCTTAAGATGAGAGTCTTGGCACTACTTGTATCAACAATCCCGTTCTGAACTTGGTGTCTCTCTGGTAAAAATTGGAAGCAATCGTCCCTACCAAATTGTGAAAATGATGCTCCACTGCTGTTGTGATACCACAATTCTCAAAAATTTTGCCCACTTTTCTCTTCTCTCTCTTCTTCCCACTTTTGGAGAGAGTTCTTTAGAGAAAAGACCCAATTTCTTTTGCTCAAATTCTCACCCCTTTTCTTCTCTTCTCCCCCTTTATCTCCATCCAAAAGAAGCCTAAGAGAAGGTTGTCTCATCTTGCTCTCTCTTTTTCATTTTTTTTACCTCTCTTTCATTTTCCCTTCTTCAAAGCTGTTTTGTTCTAAAATTTATTTTTTAGCTCCCTATGCAGATAGTCAATAAGTAGCTGTATCGTGACTAAAGTTGTCAAGTATGATAGTCCTATCAAAGAAATGAAATGTGAAATACTACGAGATATCCAAACAACATTACTAAGAATAATAATGATTTAAAAGATTTGAATAAGTTATCTAATTAATGAAACGTTAATTACTCCTAAAAATTATATTTCTAATATCAAACACAAATCCTCCTTGCTCATCTTATTTTAAAGGCAAAATCGTCATTACATATCTTTTTCTAATTAATCTTATTTTCAAGTCATCTTGCACTGGTCGTTATTGTGCTACGTGCAGGTAACAAAATGGGGCTTAATGACTCTTGCAAGAGCAAAATTATGAAAGTACCTTCTTTTTTTTTTTTTTTTTATCTCGAGTAATCAAAATTATGAGAGTACTTGGGAAAATATTCTATTAATTTGGAGATGAACACTTTTCTGTCCATCAAAGCAGATCCACCATCTAAGCTTCTCACCTTTCGAAATTTTCTCTAGTCTCTCCATTTCTTCTCTGCAAATCCCCTCTACCGATGGCGGTTCATCAATCCTCGAAACTTCTCCCTTCGTCTTCTTGCATTCCACAGATTTACAGAAGAAGGGAGGTTAAAACTTGAAGAGTCAAGTGGGCGACTAAGCCCAGCGAATAACAATCGATGTGGTGAACTTCCGGACAAAATCAGCTCCGGCGGTGAAGGAAAACGGAGAGATGGAAAAGGAGAAGATGGGATGATCAGTTGTAGGAAGAGGCAGTAGATCTCATGAGGGAGTGGACGGTGGTAGGTGGTGGAGGTGGCCATGGCAGCCAATGATGGAGACTGGAGAAAGGAGAGAAATGGAAAACAAGAAGGGAAGAAAGAATATAGAAAAGAAAAGGATAAAATTGTGGTTTTTAAAAAGATAAATTTACATTGATCGTCACTCCATGCGAATAGATGAAAAGGTGATGGACACAAAGACTTCACGGCAAACCTGACGTAAGGGCAAGGTATAATGATTTCAATTATTCGAGGGCAAGTTGGATTACACCCCTTCTTTTTTCAGTCCAAATGTTGGAATTTTACAAAATTAAAGGGTCACTGGAATAGTTTACCCTCTTGTTTTCGTTGAGTCGATAGTATGAAGAGTTAAATTCCGACCTAATCTAATAGCATAAGCTGTGGTAGAGGAGTGTAATTTATATGATTAGTAAGTTCGAATGGTTGCCTAGAAATATATTTGTTGTTAAAGACGTTGCAAAGAGATTATATGCTTAAGCCTTCTCAATTTGTGCCCCTTAATCAACTTAAATATTTTAATTTTACTTGAAAACCGTAGTTCTTCCTTGGAGATGCTAATCAAATTTGCGGTTGTTATCATTATAGCGACTGTTGTATATTTTCATCTCAATCGAAGTCCAGAATTATCCCTTTACCATTATAGCAACTAAATTCAATATGAATCATGTTAGCAGCTGAAGTTCAATGTACTTCAAGCTATCCTCTTTTACCTCTGCCCTCCCTCTCTCTCTCTCTCTCTCTCTCTCTCTCTCTTGCCCTTGAGAAAATTATCATTTACTGTTAGATATTGTTTTATTCATGTTTAGGGAGCTATTTTATAAGAGTTGTAGTTGAAGATTTTAGATATTTGGGGTTGAGTGTTATTATCCTTTTACCATCAAGTTGCTATAATTTTACTCTCACAAACAATGGTTTGATAATTTCCAAGTTTTGACTGGGTTTTAAGATTTTTGTGAACGAGATTTGTCTAAACTGTTTGGTATTACTGCAACTGCAATATTGTTTTCATGTTTTCAAATGATTTAAACGCAGTTAGGCTACAGTATCTCGACTAAGAATATGGCAATTGTATGTCATATTGATTGGTTGAATTTGGTCAGGTGATTGCCRATTGCCAAACGTTCTAAATTTATTAATAGCTGCTTATCTATACTGCACATTTAAGCCATGTATGAAACCGTTCCTCCACCGCACTTAATGACGTGTCCCTCAGTGATTGCATTTGTTGCTTTGTCCTTGTGCAATTTATCTCAAAATACGTCCGGTGTATATAAGCCATCATATACACCTAATTCCCAAAGTCTCTTCAACCCTTCATTTTCTCTCTTGTAGTAGCAATAGAAGTTTTCAACTCGCCATCAATAATGGTTCGCAATTTTTTCCTCCCAGAAGTTACCAGAATGAGGAATTCCTTTATCGCCGAGGTTTGTCTTGCTTACTTTTCTAATAGTGATCTAATTCTCAAATTTCGATATAGATAAGTTTCTATGTGTGGTTGTTTGTTTAAAATTTGCCTCAATTGCCTTTTGACACCAAATCGGAATGAGGAATGAATCGAGTTATTCTTATTCAAAACTCCCTTGAGGAAGTTGAGATTTGAGAATCGCTCATTTCCTCTTTATTTGTAATGAAGATACTGATTAAGACACATGAAATCATGCCTTTGAATTATTTTAATTATATAAATTTGTTATATCCATGAGCATTGGTATAACATTTTCAAAAAACGTGAAGAGAGAGATACACATGCCTTAGTTTTGACACCCAATGACTGAGTAAATATCATGTTCGATGCCTCAAATTATGGAGGAACTCAAAAAAGAAACAATAAATTAGAATATAGAGCTGTAAATTGACAAGCTTTATGTGCTAAAGTGCAATCTCTACAAGTACTTGATATTAATTTTGTTCCTTTCTTTCAAGAATGTGTAAATCCTCTTTTTTGCTTTTCCTTCATGAAACTAGAAGTTCATTGCATAAGTATTAGGCACTTATTTTAAAATTATTTTGGAATTTCTACTGAAATGTTGTGTCTTTTGAAAGTTAAGTCTTTTGACAATATCTTCCATTCTTCTGCAGCGAATCATTTCAGAGAGCTATTTTTTGCATCTGGAGGCATTAGAAGCACAGAATGCAGGCATCACTGAAAGTACTTATACTGACTATTTCAATAATTGCTCCAAATTTTTGGGTCTTGTGCAGAAAGAATTGTAAGTAATTTGATATTTTGTTGCCTCACTTCAAGCCCGTTATTTAAATAGCTTAAGAATTTCCATGATCATAACTAAGGTTATCCATAAATGCGCTACACAGGGAGCCTTTGCCTGGGAAAGCTGGTAAAAATGTAGGGAAATTTTTGAAAGAGTTCAGAAAAAGGACTGCACGGTAAGACATTCTTTCCCTTTTCTCTCTTTCTCCTTTCCTGGTACTCTTATTTCATAAAAGAGAAGAGAGTCCACCAATGGTGGTGTGCATATTTTCTTTCATTTTTGTTCTTCTAATGGTATTGCCATCGACTTTTGTAGTGTTGGAGCTTTACAGGTGCAGCGKGCAATCAACAACTTAGAGGAATGTGTGCCCAGAGGAAATTATTTAGAGTACTATCTTCTTATTATCCCTAAAAAAGCAAGCTTAACTTCTTGATTTAAATTTCTAATATATTTGGTTTCCTGGACACTGCAATAACCTCATTAAGTCCATGATGTATCTAAACAGATGCCAGGTTGCCTTTCGGCAGATGAAGAGAGAATTTCATCGGCTGAAGCACAATGTAGAGACTTATTTGGAGGTGCCATTATGCATACGTTCTTCCCTGTTTTTTTCTTCATTTCATTTCCTTTCCATCTTTCTGGTGAGTTTTTGATTTGTTTCTTTTCCCATTTGCAGCTGAAATATCGGTTTCCGCTTGTTCATGTGAGGGACGATGGTGATAATGATAATGATGGTTCGGATGCTGATTAGGGAAGTGAGGGTACTGATGATTGCAACAAGGAGGTGAAAGGGATAATGTCATCTGGATGTGCTGTTC
The DNA here is from genome assembly GCA_001752375.1 of Rhazya stricta. NCBI lineage: Eukaryota > Viridiplantae > Streptophyta > Magnoliopsida > Gentianales > Apocynaceae > Rhazya > Rhazya stricta. The sequence continues at coordinate 1,748,117 of MEJB01000010.1, read as the reverse complement.
CTCCATTGTTTTTTTTTACTAGATATGTATGTTTTTGTTATCATGACCAACGCCAACCAATGTGGATTCTTTTCTTTAACTTTTTCTCTCTTCAATTAAATATGCGGATGTTGTGCTTACCCCTTTTTGGTCATGAGTATGTCGGAATGCACCATTAGAGCGTCTCAATATTTGTTTCGTTTCCCCTGCATATGCACATGTACATGCAATATTTGGCCATCGTGCTTTTTTGTTTGGTATAGTGAAATGGTTCTCTTATTGGATATAAAACCAAGTAGATATATCATTGTTGAACTCTCAAGAACCACATGTACTTCATTATTGATCATGGTTAATGAATTTCAAGTTTGATAGAGATGCCTGTTCCAGCCTCTTCTTGTCTTAGATGTAAAAACCTTGCAAGTACTGCATAAATTTCAGTGTCCTTGGTCTCATTGAAGATACATACACCTAAAACCTTAGTTTCCTATCTGCCATCTGGAGTGTTATTTGTGAAGTGTAAGGGCTTCAATATGTGTTGTTCATTTGGACAATCTTTTGTGCTGTTTGGCTTCCTATTAGATTATTCACAGATGATATCATCATCTGGAAACCAAGGCTTGMCTTATGACTGATTTTATTGAAGAAAACTTCCATAATGCCATGCATATAAATTCATGCTAGTTTAAGAATAAGTATGCGCACTATATCTATACTCGCTGCAGGTTGAGAAGATTGGAAAAGGCACTGCCGGGCTTGTTCTTTAGCTGAGCATAGGTACCCTGCTCAAGCACTTTCCCGTCTGATATAAAGGCAACTGAATCTACATTCTTAATCGTATTGAGCCTGTGTGCCACTACAACCGTGGTTCTTCCCACCATTATTCGATCCAAAGCTTCCTGCACTACTTGCTCCGACTGAACATCAAGAGCACTAGTCGCTTCATCTAGTAGCAATATGGTTGGACTTCGGATTATTGCTCTTGCAATTGCTATTCTTTGTTTCTGTCCTCCTGATAATTGCACTCCTCTCTCTCCACATTCAGTATCATATCCATTTTTCATCGATCTGCAACATGGGAATAAAAAAAATCAGTGCTGGGTACCCTTTTTGACTAGTTTCCTGAACTTGTTTCATCAAATAGGTATATCTTGGATTCTGCAAAGTAGTTTGAGCATGTACTTACGATATGAATTCATGAGCATTGGCAGCTCTAGCAGCATCCACGATCTCGTTTTCGGATGCATCAGGCTTCCCAAATAGTATATTATCCCGAATGGTGCCTGAATATATCACTGGCTCTTGGCTTACAAGTGCCATTTGCCTTCTGTACCATCCAATGTCAAGTAACCTTATATCAACCTGATCAATCTTCACCGTGCCTCCACTGACATCATAAAATCTTTGGATTAAACCAATCACCGTTGACTTTCCGCAACCACTTTTTCCGACAAGTCCAGTGCTTTTACCTGGTTTAACTTCTAAGCAAAAGCCGTTTATCACGTGTATCTCAGGCCTGCTTGGATATGCAAAATCAACCCTTCTCATTTCTATACCACCGCTCATTTTCTCTATCTTGGTTCCGTCGGTGCCACCGTCAACCTAATCACAAAGAATTGAAGCCTCAGCAACCAGATCTTTTAAAAAGTTTCAGGAGTAAATCACTAAAGTACTCACACTAGAAGTTCCTGGAATCAGGGAGTTTCTGTCGAGAATGGCAAATATTGATGCAACGGCTGCTGAGCTCTTTGCTAGGTCAGAAGTCATGCTCCCAGCTTCTGCTATTACCCTGCCAGTACTAACCAGTACGAAGAAAGTCTTGAAAACATCCCCTGCTGATATGTTCCCTGCATTTACTAGCTTTCCACCATACCAAAAATCCAGGGCCCAACAAATAAAAGTAAGGCCCTGTGCTGATCCTATACCAGCTCCAGCAAGCCAAGATTTCTTCTTGGCTTCCTTTCTTGCCTCATCCTGAGCTTCATCGAAAATCTGAAGAACCTTTCTTATGCTTCCATATGAAGTCACAATACGATGATTGTAAACGGCCTCCACTGCAATTTGCGTACTCTGATACTGAGCCTTCACAAATTTGGATGTAATGGCGGAGAGCAATACTTTTCGGGTATAGAAGCATAGAATTGTAAGTGGCTGTACAGCAATCATGACAAGTGCAAGCTTCCAAGCCACAATGAGCCCCATTATCATAGCAGTGATCACAGCTGATGTTGTTTGAATCAASAGTGAGATTCTGTCAGCAACAAGAGACTTAACTAATGATGCTTCATTGCTCAATCTTGAACATAAGGCTCCACTCGAATTCTTTTCTTCATCAAACCATGCTGCTTCAAAGGTTAAAATTTTTTCCAGTATTCTCAATCTGATTCTTTTTGTCAGCTGTTCTCCCATGTAAGCAAAATTGTAATGCTGACAGACATTCACAATAACAGATGCAACGCAAAGTGAAGTAAAAATAAAAGAGTATGTCTGGATTCTAGCTTGCATTTCATGACTTGGTGAGAAGAAGGCTGAGATCATGCTACCAATGGTCAAAGCATAGACAGGTTGAACTGCGCCAAAGGCTACTGCCGAGATGCTTCCTATCACTCCTTGCCTCCATTCAGGTGAATTCAGCGAAAGTAACCGATGAAAGGAAGGTGAAGGATAAGGTGCAGGTCCCGGGGTAGTATGAGTGGCTGACAATGGTGAAGGAAAGACAGCGGGGCTTGATCTTGCGACGCTTTTTTTGCCACCACTGCTTCTGGCAGCTGAAGAGACAATAGCTTCTGAGTTATTGTCATTGTCGATAGAGCTATTCTGTCGTTGGAATTCTGCCAGTTTTGCATAGTGGCCATTCTTCTCAACAAGTTCATCGTGCGTCCCTGTTTCAACGACACAACCACCGCCCAAAACTGCTACGTGATCTGCATTTCTCACCGTTGAGAGCTTATGAGCAACTATCTGCAGGTTATGTCCAGGAAGAGGTGTAAAAGATTTGATGATGCTACATTCCAGTAGGGTATGTGACTAAATACTGATCAGAAGATTATCAACCATTTGACATTATGAAGCATTGCAACGATAAAGCACGATGCTTCAATCTGCAATTTATTAGAAGCATTAAGCAGACATTACCAGTGTTGTTCTTCCCATGGAGGCTTGATCGAGGGCATTTTGAACAAGTCTTTCTGATTCAGAGTCAAGTGCACTTGTTGCTTCGTCAAGTAGAAGAATGACAGGATTTCTTATGATGGCTCTGGCGATGGCGATCCTCTGCTTCTGCCCACCTGACAGAAGTGCTCCTCGTTCACCAACCTGTAATAACAGGTATAATTAATCAGGACCAGCTTTTAACAAATTTAAGACAGTAATTTCTTAACCCGAACATTAAACCTTCTGAACTCACCTTAGTCTCGTACCCATCGGGGAGTTGCCTAATGAAATCATGAGCATTTGCTGCCATTGCAGCAGCCACAACCTCGTCCATGGTCGCATCATGTTTCCCAAACCTGATATTCTCCTTTATTGTTGTCCCAAATAGTGCATGTTCTTGACTCACTAAACCCATTTGTCCTCTTAACCATTTCAACTGTAAAGCCTTAATATCTACACCATCAATGCTTACAATTCCGCTATTCGCATCATAGAATCGTTGCACCAATGCAATTGTTGTGGATTTTCCACTTCCACTTGCACCAACAAGGGCCATTGTTTTTCCTGCTTCAATCTTGAGATTCAAGTCCTTAAGCACAGCTAAGTCTGGTCGAGAAGGATATATGAACTTGACATGCTCAAATTCAAGTTCACCACGTATGTTATCCAACACAATGCCTCTTTTCTCATCATCGTCAATTTCTGGAATCCGATCAATTCTGTCAAACATTTTTGATATTGCAACAGAAGCTTCTGCGAAATACTTCATCTCAGGCAGGGCCATGCCAAGGGATCTGCAAGAATTAGTACATGAAAAAGATGATATAGATTGTGTTTACCTTATATAAACATCACTAAATTGCAAAGAGAGAACTYGTCGAATCACACAAAGAGTACTGCATGAAATATCTAAATTAAAGCTGAAGTACTACATGAAGTATCTAGGTTTTGTTTCAGGTCTGATATATGAGGGCTGAAATACTACATAAAATAACTAGATTTTGTTACTGGGCTGGTATTTCAGAACTCTATTTATCAAGAGCTACATACTCCAGGTCTCAACCCCACCGCAAAAAAACATAAAAAATAAAAACTCTAGTATAACTGYGGTTTACCACATGTAATTTTTTCACCAAAAAAGAAAAAATAAGAAAAAGGAAATCCCGATGTAGTTAAAAGAATCACATTCAACAATGAAAGTAGATGCTTCTCTTACGAACAATTGATGGTTGAAGCAATCATAATGTTACTGTGAAGCCTCTGAATTAGTTAATCCTAGTCAAAACCAGTCGAGATACTATTATTTTCATAGTAAATATGCCAAAATAATTTGACAAAATTTATGATAGAATTTGGTCCTTTAGTTAGCACTGCACTAAGCAAAATATAGTCTTTTGTAAAAATGCCAATTGTGTATAGTGAAAGAAAAAGCTGGAAATCAAGCAATAATCGAAACCAGATTCATATATGACTCCTTCCAAACCAAAGCAAATGAACTATAGGGGCAGGTAGACAGTCTTGACACGCTAACATTAAGCGGAAAACTACTAAGAAATTCTCAAATACAGCAGCTAAATATGTATTTTAATGAACATCAGTAGCAAATTGAAACGAAACTGTAGTCAGCACCAAAAGTTATAGTAGGAATTGATACTTGTATGATAGAATATGCATGTCTTTCTTTTGTCATTGCTGTCTCATTGGGCTTAATCTTGAACATATACAAAGCAAACAATATATAATGTAAAAGGAACTATGGGAAGCATTTTGAGAAGAGGACACTCACAGTCCACCCAAGACGAAGGAAATGCCGGCTGCATAGATTCTACCTCCACTTTCTCCCTTGTATATAATCAGATGACTCCCATACCAAGCTAGAAAAGCCCATATTGCAAAAGAAATCCCCGTACTTCCAACAGCAAGACCCTTCGCAATACCTTGCTTGATTCCTAGCTTTGTGGTGCGATCTAATATTGTGGCATATTTCTCCAAAATACTACTCTCAGCAGTGAATGAATATACAGTTTTGATGGAGCTAAGAGCCTGCCCTACAATAGCATTTGCTTTGCCATATTCCTTGAAGGAGTTCTTGGATAAATAAAGGAGATACTTCCCGTAAACCATACCGGGAATGATTAAGAGAAGCAGTGTTGGGAAGGCCACCAATGATAACCTCCACGAGAAGTAGGCAGAGAAAGCCAGTCCAGAGATAAAAACTGATGCATTCATCAAAAATTTGGGCACCTACAAAGAGCACGTACGAGAAATTCGCAAGTAAGAATTACAAATAAATTACAGCATTCATATAGTTGGAACTTTTGTATTTTCAGCTTTAATATTTATCACTATCTCTATTCCTGAAAGATCTATTTCACCACTCCATCCCTTTTATTGTAGTAATGGCGAATTTAGGTCAAACTAAGCGTACCTTCTCGCTAAGAACTTCTTGTATTAGAGAAGTGTCTTTTGAAATGCTTTCGATAATTTCTGATGTTGTTGCTTCTTGGGAATCAAAGAATCCCACTTCTTGTCTAAGAACAGCTTCCAGATACTTGTAACGAATTTTCAGCACCTGCCTCTCGCTGGTTTTACTCCAGCAGTAACCTTCTGCACAAAAACATTCAYTTCCAAATAATCAGAAACATCCACAGTTCGACTCTCTGATGTACGTGAAAGGTGCAGGATCCCATTACTATCTTTTACATTTCTCCATTTCCCCAGCCGGGTTAGGGTTTCATGAGCGGCTCATGTCTATTTTTGCCCTACCAAGTAGTGACTGAATGTGTTTGTGTGAGGTTAGGAGAACTGTTCTCGTGAACTAATTTGAATCCATACTATCATTAGACAACATCTAGTCTTGCAATCAAGAAAAAMAGACWATAATGAACGGGAATATACCCATAAATGCGACGACGGTAACTACTAATCCCAAGTAGACGAAGTGTAAGCTGCACTGCAAAAGAGAGACAAAAAGCATAGTGGTTCAAAATACCGCTAACCAACATGTTAACTAATCGAGTACTATAAATTGAATCAAATTTGGCTGTATATCATATGAGATTCAAATTTTCTTTTAGTCCTAGTCACATCTTTCTTTTGGGGTGGCAAAGAGGGGATGAGGAAACTTGAAATGGAATAAGAATGAGAATGTCCCTCACCTTTTCAATCTCACCCATGAAATTCCCGTGGTCCTGTGGGTTCTTTCCATAGCCCAAGCTATTAAAAAGATCCGTGACAAATATCAGTAAGCAGTTAGTTGACACTCCATCACCAATGGCTCCAAAGGTTCCCAAAACCATGAGCAGAACATCTTGCCAATCTGCATTTCTCAAAATCAGAGCTATAGAATTTCTCTGTCCTTTTGCAGTGGCTCCTTTTTCTGACTCTGAACTTGGAGAACTCATTTTAACTCCTTAATTAGAAGTGAGAAGTTAAATGCAGCTACCAAAGACTAAAGAAGCTTGCTCAGATGTTTCTGCAAGCAAATTGAAACAGGAGTAGTGATAGTTATATTCGCTGAAGCAGTGACCAGAATATATACGCAAATTAATATGAAGTCCAACCTCAGGAAGTTTTCCATGAAGTAACCTTCAAGTAGCCAAGCTTTATTTGTGGGGTTTTGTGTTTGGGGGATAAGCTCATTTATGTCAAGGTGGTTATTGCTTTCCATACCACCAAACCGTGACATACTTTTCTGGGGATTTGTCCAATAAAGATGATTATGACCTCTGTCTTGTTGCATTTTGTAATGCCATTTGCTTTCTCTTCTATAGCTTTTGGCTGATCCTTTGCGATGATATGAAATTGCTTTGATCAACTTTTCCTTTTCAGCTTGATTTTTTGTGTCCAATTTAGTGTGATTTGAATGGTCCTAGTGTTCACGTACTAGGGAAAACTAAAGCAAAAGGCCCCATCACCACTTTCTGTTCTCGAATGGATTTCGCAATTGGCATTAGGTAAAGCAAGTTTGCTAATCATTTCTGGAAAAAAGAATCACATATGCATCCAAAATCGACATTTTTATGAAGAAACACAACTAAGAGGTAGGAGAAAGCAAGCAAATTTGCCTCAGAGGGGAGATCCTATCATCGAAACACCATATTAGCCATATCTAAGAAATAAGTATTTTCTTTATCGAACCATATCTAGTTTTACAGTTCACTAGTATCAAGATGGGATTCTTCGAGTATATATATATAGTTAAGATAAGCCAGACAAATGGATTTCATTTTTCCTTTTAAATGAGAAATATCATTATTCTCGTTAAGAAACACAAGAATCTGAAATTAGTGAATTGGACCTCTTAAGAAACTAGATTCGTAAAATCGGCCAACTACTACAAGACTTTTATATATAAAAAGGAATATGAACATATATAGATATATGCAGCAAAACCGTCATATTAAGTTTTAAAAAGAATATGGATTAGAAGATTCAAGATACATTATGGTTCAACGATTCTTTACGTGTCTCGRAATTATTATTTTTAATTATGATTCAAAGTAAAAGTTAAAATCGATTGTTTTTAAATTTAGGACAATAATTMATATATATTGTCTTGATGTACTCGTAWAGCAAATAATTTAAAACAAACGAATATTTCAAAAAGAAGCAATTATTTTGGAACATGATCGAATATTGGATTTTATACACCAACCAAAAATTGTGTCACGGATCCAGATCTTTATGTATCACAATCTTTGAAATATTGTATGTTTGGATAAAGTACAACTTAAATGCGTACGTTACAACTAACAAAGCTTGAGATCCAGAAATTCAGTTCACAACAGATTTTGCTAGGCAGACAGATCACCATGTTCTTGGGCATGGGTCTATAACTTGGAAATTTTTATGTTTTAGTTTTTAGTCTCTATGGGCTATGAGTTAAAATGTTATGTTTCTAAAATTTGCAATGTATATGGTACTTTATGTTAAGAGCATGGAAGAGTTAAAAAGTGAGAAATCATCTAAACCCTCATTATTAGGTAACTCTGTAATGAACTCAAGTTTGTTTATAATACAAATTTCAAAAACTTTGTTAACTATTTTTTTCGCTCGAGACTTGATGTCTCACATAAGTGGAATTAATTCGAATCTAATTCACTACATAATCTAATTCGGAGATATGATACGAAATTCTTTCAACATGTTAATAAGAGTCGAACATGAGATCTTACTTTACGAGATTCAGTCAATAATAAGATTATATTAGAAGCCGATGGCATCATTATGATTTCCTCCATATCATCTTGTATTGATATATTCCTTTAAGAATCAAAAAAGGAATCTGTTTAATATTCTACAATCAAAGTAGAGCCCTTTATTAACTTATTGATTATGTTTTTAAGTACTACTTCATTATATTATGTAACATGTGGGGATCAATTAAAATATTCAAACAATATCCTTCTCACTTTAAAYCSCAATCCAAATGTAAATTATTCTCCTCTAATTATTACTTCTCACTAATGCAGTTTCACTTTCTCCWCCTCGATTTGAATGGCCCATCTTCCTACTTATCTCAAAGGATTCCTTAGATATCTAAGTTTTCATCACTAAATTTAATTCGAGAGTTATAAGTTCTCTAATACACGAGTCCATCATTAACTTTTTGAAAAAAAATAGGTCTAAATATCATTAAATTTTGATAAAAATGTAATAATTATTTTTGCTTTGACAATAGTTATAATTAGTACTAAGAATTTGTATAATGTTACGTAGAAGTGTAGGAGATTTGATTGGATAGTTATCCACAGAAAATACATAAAATATATATATATATATAGACCCTAAACAAGAACCCACAACCTGTACTTCCTATATTGTTAAAGTGTTGGAAACTTTATGTAATATTCCTGTGATGATTAGTTCATGTCTCGTACATATGCTTCCATACTTAAACGGTTCAGTCTACTAAGGAGCAATTTTCCTAAGTTTAAAGGAAGCTAATTTTAGCATTTTGCTTTATATAATATAAAGTAAAAAGTACTTCTAAGTTTATGACAACATTCCTTAAAAGATATTGGTTAAAGTGACAATTTTAGCCTCAATTAATCTTCCTAATATAAGTACTTCTAAATTTTTGAGAACATTCCTTAAACAATACACGTGTATAATAGGAATTGCAAATTTTTCTAATACATTTTCTTACCCTCTCCTTACTATGCACTTCTATCTACCAATTAGAACACGACCACTAATATATATCATCTTTTATTTTGAAAGTTAAAATATATACGTATCAAATTGTGATTAATAAAATAAAAAATATATTAAAAGATTCGAAGTTTATAATAGACTTTGACCTCTCCTCACATGCATTGTTTGTTATGCATTTTTACTGTTTTTCTATCAACCCTCTCAAAAGTTCCTCAAAGTGACCCAAAGCTTATTGAGGTAATATTTTTCAACTAAAGCAAAAGCAAACATGTTGTACTATCTGTGGTCTTCGGAGCAAATATTCAAACATATTTTGGGATTTAATTACTAGATCGATCTAGAGAATCCATTGGACTATTCTTAGCACCGTATAATGAAGAAAGACTCGAGAAATACAGTGACCTTAGCAGTCCGAAATACGAAAATAGAACTAGCTAGAGGTGACCAAATTATAAATGGAAAGAACTGATCACTTACAGATTCGAGCAATGCAAACTTGACCTTGTGATCTGGTCTTCTCTGTAACTTCTCAGACAATATGAGAAGATTTTTCCAGCTCGAGCAGCTATAGTTTCCTTCCTAGCTAGATTGATTGCTTGTAAAACTGAACATTTGTGTACTTCTTAGTAATCGATGGGGAGCTCCCGAAGATGAATTTATAGTCAGAATTTTAAGACACGGATACAAATCTCTGGGGTTCTCACCTTGCCTGATCAGCGCAGTCTATATATACATGCCCATGCCAGAGAATGAAGTGGTTCTTTTCGGCCATTCTTTATTGTTCTTTTGGGCCATCAACAGCAGTTTTATTAGCAGTGTCATTACTTGTRATTTGATACTCGAAGACTTGASTCAAAGAAACACATTGAATAAAGCTTCTCAAAGAAAATATTGGAATAYAGAATCAAACATGCATGAGCATTTTTACTTCTACAATTCTCATTCGATCCGGTTTTGAGAATACTCATTTCTGAAGCATTTCACGTGTGAAAATGATTAAACGTTACGTGGATCCAACTTCATATCACCGACCAAAAGTACGTAAGAAATCTGAGCTTTGGTGGCCAAATATGATGAACGGTCATCTTTAGAGACCACCTTTTCAGGTTTTGCATGACTGCTAAGAATACTATAGTAATAATTTTACTCAATAGTGGGATGATAAACAATAATATTTGCGAGAATGTGGAGGGCTTCATCAAGGAGCTCGAACTATACAATATTCTATATGTGTCTATAATTTGCATGAGTCTTCCAGAAGCTCTGCTTTTGTCAAATTGGTCAAATTTAAACAAGATATAAGAGTCACTTCTCATACTGAAAACACGTCGACTTTTTCTTACCAAAGTTTCTTTAACTAATCCAACTTACTTGTAATAAAATAATTTCTGCAAAATCATCTGTAACATGTGCTGTAAGAGAGAGATGTTTTTATCATCTGCCTCACTGAGTTTCTGATCCATTTTAAAATTGAGAATTTTCGAGTCTTGAACCCACAAACGACACTGAAATTTCTCTTTTGTGTATATGAAGGAGGAGACAACACGTTTTCATAAGAACTGTAAAACCATAGAGAATATGGAGAGGTTGAATACTATTAAATTGATTGGTTTAGAAGCACTGAAAATTTTTCTTTTAGCCGATCAGCAATATTTGTCCCAAAAAAGAGAAAGATATCTWTTATGGTAAGCTCCCAAGAATGTCTGCTATCTTTACTTWTTCTCTAGTCCAGTGGGTGAAGAATATGTGTTGAAACGTGAAGATATACAGGCTTAGAACTTAGAAGGATTATCAAATTATTCTCGGTCTTGTCGAATATGGTGAAACGATGGGTTTATGCCATTGAGATAGGCAGATAGCCACTTGGAGTTTTATTGCCAAGAGTTGTGCACATTGAGATTACCACATTGAAATTGCTATTATTTGGTAAGAATGGGAAAAGATTGTACCGTAACGTACATAAGGAAATAAAAGTTTCCTCGTTATTACAACAATATTTTTTTTTTTGCACCACATTATTACAACTTAAAGAGCATTATTTTTTTATAATTTTGAATCTTTTAATATTTTTTGTAATACATATTTCTCGCTRTACAAATTACAGCACAACGTGTATATATACTTTACTTTTAAGATAAAAGAGAAGAAATTATATATATATATCGTGCTATAAATAATATAATATAGAATGTATACTAATTAAAAAGTATACATGAAGATTTTTAACATTTTTTACAGCATAACTAAAAATATTTTTAAAAAAAGTAATTTATATTTATGAATTGAGGACGAAACTATTGTCTCGAGGTAATATTACCACCACCACTTTATTACAACTTAGTAAGCATTGCCATCTTATAGTTTGATAGTATAACATAATTCAACGTTCAAAACTCAACCAGTTAGAATTTTATTAAATTAATTTAATTTGAAATGTATTAGTATTTCAATTGCCTTGTAAATTCTTTTACAAGATTTAAGTGGTAAGGTTTTAACTTAACATTTGTAACTAAATACTTTGCGACGTCTTATTTGATAAAATTTAAGTCACAATAAACATTTACTTTGCAATGCCTGAATTTGACAATTGAATTTGGTAATATGATATACAATAGCTTAATATAAATTAAGTCAAAATCTTATCACTTAACATTTATAGAAAAAAGTAAGAAGCACTTAATATGAGAATCTTAAAACATTACAAAACTATATTATCAAACGATCAAATCTCTTGGACAAAGTTAATCTTATAATCTCGTCTATCTTTCCAAGTAATTATATATCTAAATAGTTTAAGATATCACAACATATGAGAATCATTTTTTGCACAACTTTATCCTCTGTGCTATTTTAATATTTCTAATAATAACTTTTGTTTTAAATATTGAAAGGACGTTAGATAAAATGTTGAATATATTAAAAAATAATTAGATTTAGCAAGGTTTAAAATATTTTATATATTTAATATTTTTAAAATTTTATGAATTAATTTAAAAATTAAGYTTAAAGTGTTTCATGTGCAATGTTTCTAAAATCATATGGAATAATTTAACAAATTAAGTTTAAAGTATTTCGTATTTTCTATATTTCTAAATTTCTATAAATTATTTAGAAAATTGAGTTCAGATTATTTCATATTTTCAATCTTTTAAAAGCTTTTAGTTTAAAAGAGAAAATTTGACAAGACTATAAGAATGGTAGTATTCCTAATTTTACTAAATTGGTCATTAAATATTCTTACCAAATTTAGCACTCAAATTCAAACATAAAATAAAGTAATTTTAAATGTTCAATGTTAAAAAATTTAACTATTTGTTGTTATTTCTGTTTATACAATTCACTCGTCTGCAAAATAATAAAAAAACAAGAGGAATGCGAAATAATTGTATTAATCTTATAAATTTGATAAGATGCGTGTTACAATTTCTGAAACGTTCTCGTGTTAGAACCTAATTCATTGGTTCTTCTTTTTGGAATTTATCGAGGGCTTCATAACTTGATCTATGAGTTTGAGAGCTATTTGGTGCTCTTTCTTCTAAACTTCTCTCAATGTTGACCTTGATATGAATTTCTGGACATCTTCGTCTTGTGCTTTGATCTCTATTTATAGGCAAAGCAAATTGATTTGATTGGTGGAAGCCACACTTAGGAGCGACGTGGCGTCACTTGATTCACCAAGCTCCATCCTTGATTTTCGTTAGTTGAACCTTGTCGTCCTTGACACATGTTATCATCTCATTAGTTGACATGCCACATATTTCTCAATTTGATGAAATATTTAAAATTGACTTTTAATTCTTTAAAATAGATTTATAGAAATTTAATTTAGTAAAATTTTCATATCTACAAATTACCCAGCTGGAACTTGACCATGGATATAATCAAAAATGGATTTTTGAGTGGACAAGTTCCAACTCAATTTACATCATTTATGTCGATATTATAGGTCTAATAACTTGGGTTATTTTTTCTTCTTGGACAGTACTTAAGATATCTGGGCCTCATTCGTTCTTCAAACAGTAGGCCTTTTTCTTCAATTTACTGGGTTTGCCACCTTTCCTTCAATTTGTTGGGCTTTCTTTTAATTTATTGGGCCCATTCTTCTTCCTCCATCTTCTTGGTCTGGAACTTGCATAATCTAATTTAAGATAATCAAAAATCCTAATCTAAACCTATCTTACATATTGGATACATATTGGAGTTGTGATAGACTTATTTTCCTAACCCTAACACGACTCTTCTTTTTACTCAATCTATCCTAATCTAAACTATAATCTTAACATATCTTACATATTAGAATTCTGATATATCTCACATACTGATACATATTAGAGTTGTGATAAGAGTTATTTTCCTAATCATAACACAACTCTGTTCTTTTCTTGTCTGTATATACATCATAATTACATGAGTTTCTCACATTTTATTTCTCTTTGCATCACCAATCTTGATATTTTGGTAAGTCGTCTTGTGCGTTTTTTTGTCTCTTTTTTAGTAGGTCATCCTACTATTGTTTACGTAAGTCTCTTATTTTGATGTAGTGCTATTCCTTGCATTTGAGAAATTTCGAGAGAGACCTTGACAAGAGGTGTCAAGAAAAAAGATAAAAGAAAGGTAAACTTCCATCCTTTTCTTTGTCATGAATAGTTATCCTTTGTTTGTGCAAGACTCGATTTTTTGCTCAATTTTTCTTTTTTTTTTGCTTTTTTTATGTGAAACATTTTATCTGTCCTCTTTTTTTGTTGCTTTTTTTCTCTGTTTTTAAAACTCTTTGGTTGGGGTGTGTTGTGCAACATTCCCAATTCATTACRTATACGCATGGATTGCTCAGTACTTTGACACCCATCACAAGACTATAGCTGCATTTCAACTATAAAGATGACCAAGTTCCGTGGAGAAAAGATGGCCAAATATTTCTCTCTTTTCGCAGCAGAAGCAATCTTCAAACATGTAGAGCCCTCTTCCATGATATGTAATTGCACGAATGGCAACTTCGAGCGATCTTTGGCAGATGATGGGTCTCTATCATCCATTTGATTTGACTATCTTATTAGTTTACGTTCTAACTTCTTGACCCTTCGACAGGATTCTATGTATGTGATAGAATCTTATAATCCACACAAATTCTCCAAGCAATTTGCGTTTTGTCAATATATTTCTATGGACTTGAGGGACAGATCTTACTCGCACACATTAGAGGATGTGGCTCAACTTTGGAAATCATCTACTCACCTTAAGGCATGCTTTCTTGTTGTACTTCCTGTGAAGCCATCAAAGCCACTTGCTACGAAAGAGTATAATACTTGGTGGGATTCTCGCTCAAGCGGAATTGCTAGAATTTCTTCTAAGGAAAAAAGTGTAGCAATCTCCAGTCCTCCATGACCTTCTTCTACTTCTAAAGAAGTTGCAACTCCCCGAACGAACAAGATATTATTGCACCTCTCTGTAACGAAATTTCAATCTAGAGTTGCGGATTCTTCTATAATGGCAAGCAAGTTGATACCCTTCCTAGTGAAAGTGGAACAATGAGTGATACTAAGTAAGATCGACCATGAAATCATCCTTTAAAGAAGAAGAAGAARAAGACATTGGGTGGTGCTACTACTTCTTCTGGCTTTTTGCAAGGAGTCCCTAGTTCGATTATGTCTCCTCAGACTTTAGCGCTTCATATAAGTACATCACTCTCAACATAAATACATTTAATTTTAAACTTCTTCTAACTCTTTGATTTTCATAGTTAGGGGCACTTGAAGGTCCCTTGCATGCAAGTGAAGTTCCCCTTATTACGAGATTGAGAGCGTCTTGCCTCCAATCGACTTATGCGAGAATAATGATGATACTGCTCAATCTCCTATGATTACTCAACCATTGATTAGCAACTCTATTAGCAAAGCAACTAGCATTCATTTGGTGATAAGTGGTCCACCTATTCCTTCACACAACAAAAGGGCAAGGCCTTCTCAAAAGCAATATGTTGCTACCCTCATTTTTGAGTTCGATAGAGTTAACATTATAAAGAATGTTTAACGTCAATATTTTCAACTTTTGTGGCGCTAAGTTGTTGAGTAGCTTACTCGAACGCCAATTGAATCGATTTCTACTATCGAAGAAGTGTGGATAGTAWTTGAAGAGATGAAAAAGATGAGCACCATTGATCTTTCTTCCTTTAAGGAGTACTTAGTTAACCTCATTGAAAGAGCCTGCAATTATGACACTTTTAGGTCCTCCGCATGTGACTTGATGGCTGAGGAGGTGAATTTTGAGTCTCTTTCTAGAGCTAAGTCACAATTCATGGAGTACGAGAGGAGCCACCAGACAACTTCTGCGAAGATTGACAACTTACAAGGAGAACTTGATGCTCTTGAGAAGAAGAAGGAACTTCAAGCTACATTTGAGAAGAGTCGCAAAGAGTTGAAGAATGTGGAGGTCGTTCTATTTGCCAAGAGAGATGAAGTTTCTACCATTGAAAATACTCTCTTTCAATCTGATGAAGTCGAGAAACTTGAAAGATATGAAGGAACTCCTTGAAGTCAACAAGTAAGAGGTAGTTAATTTACAATTCAATGTTTGAAGGGATCCCTTTTTTTCATGCCCCCTCTACTCAGACATTTGTTTACATATTATAAATGAATAAATATACATTTGTTATTCCACTTTTGTTTGTCTTTTATTTACAAACTGTTTATTCAATTAAAGACTATTCTCTTAATTATGTCATGACTGAACTTATCCAAGCTGCCTAAGAATCCCTTTAAAAGAGATCAAGTCAAAACATAGTTCAGAAATGTGGAAGAATTTTTAGAGAAGACTGTACACAGTTTAAACTCTTGTGGGCAAGGAGTATCCATTTTTACTAACTTGGATTTGTTAGAGCGTTTTAGCAATTTAACCACACGTAACACCTTGGTAGTTTTTTTTCTTCGTAGTTTTAGCTCATACAAGTTAAGAGCATCCGTTTTTATCAACTTGAACTTGTTGGAGTGCTTTAGCAGATTCACCACATGCAACACTTTTGGTGGGTGTTTTTCGCAGTTTTAGCTCGTGCAAATTAAGAGCATCTTGAATTTGTTTGAAACATTTACACAGTTTTAACTCTTATCAAGGAACATGTGTAGTTTAAGATCCTACACCATGAGCATCTTGAAATTTTTTGACGAGACATTCAGATAGTTTTAACTCTTATCAAATAGTAGCGTGC